>JARHVA010002642.1:2307500-2441653 GCA_037957365.1 Torreya grandis
ATCCAAATTAATTTATCATTGAACAAGCTAGAAAGTTGAATCAGATCCTCATAGCCATGCATGAAACTAGGGATTAAATCATGGCCTTAGAATAGGAAGTGTATAGACATGTTGAGGATAATGATTAAGAAGAACCTAAGGATCATCCTAATGAGAATAAAAATCCTCAAAATCACCATCATGAGGAAGTGTCACAAGATGTAAGAGCTCAAGTTACTATAGAGATGGCACATGATATGAAAAAGGTGAATCCAACCAAGATTTATGGAAATATTTTGGGAGATGGATCTAAAGTAGACTAACAAAGATGGAGAAGTATTTTGAGATTTTAAATTACTCAAAATTTACTAAGGTAGTTTGGGAAGTATATTATCTTGTTGGAGAAGTAGAAACATGTTGGGAAAATAAGAAGCTCATGATGATCCTCAATTCTATGACCACCACCTAGGGCAATTCATGAAATTTTTTAGTTCATGGTATCTTCCTCAGCTATATTTTGATTATAATATGAAATTTTTTTAGAACCTTACATAAGGAGAACTTTCTATTAATGAATAATAGGAATAATTATTTGAGCTCCTAAAGTATGTTCCTTAGTACCAGGTAAATGAGAGATTTCACATCAAGAAGTTAATTATGGGGTTAAAACCCCAAATTGGTTATGAGGTGGATGTGCATGGGCCATCTACCATGAATCTAGTCTTTTAAAAGTTGGTTAAGTAGAAACAAAAGCTAAAATCTCTTGTTGATGTTAGAGATAAATTCTAGAAGTTTGGAGGTACAAAAATTACTTTCAAAAAGAAGAGTTAGAAGAGGATTGAAGACTCTAATAAATAATTTAAGAACTAGATGCTAAGTGCAATAGTGGTTTAGGAAAAAAGAAAATTGAAAATTATTTCAAGGGAGGTTTCAAGGGGAGCCAACAATCAGATAGGAGAGGACCACCTGGAGGATGTTTCATCTATGGAGGTGATCATTATGATAGAGAGTGTACTCAAAGGAAATCATATGGTAAGAACAAGGGTTCTACCTTGCAACAAGGAAATTTTTAGTAGAGGATTCATGCAACTATTAAAAATCATCAAGCTAAGTTTTAAGCTTCTCCTATTGAAATGTAAAGTATTTTATTTGTTCATACAATTTTAATTTTGAATAACACTGGGGATAATGAATGTTTTATTGCTCTTATAATGATTAATAAGTTTTCAATAAAACCTTGGATTATGTTAAATACATTGTTAGTGAAATATGGGAATGGATCAAAGGTTAATATTGATAAGTGTCTAATGGAAGATGAGATCAAGTTACCTAAATTCACTATAATAGTATATCTATATGCTACACCGTTAGGGTCATATTATGTGATCCTTTGATTAAATTGGCTTGATAGGCATAAATATAAGGTTGATTTTTATCTCAATAAGGTATAATGTTAGGATGATTTTGGAAATAAGACACAACTTTAGGGTGTGAAAAGAGAGTTAAAGCTTAGGCAAATTTTCACAATTCAACTTAAGAAGGTTCAGAAAAAAGATGTTAGGCATTTATTGTTAAAATAAATGAGATGGTGGAATATAAGGATCCATCCATTTAGGACTATCCTTTTCTTAGGAATTTTTATGATGTGTTTCTAGTGGAATTATTGGGATTAACACCCAAATGAGTTTAATTTTGTGATTAAAATAATACCTAGATCTAAACATAGTCCAAGGCACTTTACAATATGATAACTACAAACATTGTTGATTTTAAAGATCAACTTTAAGATATATTATCAAATTTTTTTATTAAACCAAGTGTGTCACTGTAGGGTACACTTGTGGTGCTCATTAAGAAGAAGGATGGTACTCTTCACCTGTGTATTGATTATAAGATGTTGAACAAGGTGAAAATAAAAAACATGTATCCATTACCTTGCATTTTTTATATCTTTACTTAGATGTGAGGGGAAACAATTTTATCTAATATTTATCTTAATCAAGGTATCATCATTTGAGAATTTGAGATGAGGATATTCTGAAAACAATGTTCAAAACCTAGTGTGGGCACAATGAATTTATAGTGTTACCTTTCATGTTAACAAATGCTTTGGTAACAATTATGAATCTCATAAGTAGTGTGTTTAGAGATTATCTGACCTTTTTGTGGTAATTTTTATGGATGATATCCTCATTTATTATAAAAATGAGGAAGAATATCTTTAGCATCTAGAATTGGTTTTGCAGTGGTTATAAAAGCACAAATTATATGGTAAGTTATAAAAATATGAATTTTTCTAGAGGAAAGTGTAATATTTGGGACACATTATCTCTATAGATGGAATTTTAGTTAATATGATGAAGATAAGTTCCATAATGGAATGGCCAACACTTACAAATGTGCATGAGGTGAGCAATTTTATGGGATTACCAGGTTATTATAGGAAGTTTGTTCCATTTTTTCAAAAATAGCTAACCCAATTACCTCTATTCAATGGAATAAATAGATTTTTATTTGGTCAAACAAGTGTAAAAAAGCCTTTCATGAGATAAAAAGGAGGATTACATTGGCACTTATGCTAAGATTTCTCGATCTTAATGATCAATTTTCAATAATCACTAATGCATCTAGGGATGGAATTGTAGGAGTTATTATGCAATACAGTTTAGTTGTATCATACAATTTTAGAAAGCTTAAGCCTTATGAGGTAAATTATGCCCCTCATGATCTATAACTTGTTATAATAGTGCGTGCCTTATAAGTTTGAAGGCATTATCTATTAGGGTATCCATTTGAGCTCAAGACTAACAACTTGGAACTCAAGTATATCTTTACCCAACCTAACCTAAATGTATGATAGAGGTGTTGGTTATAATTTTTATCTGATTATGATTTTGACATTAATTATATAAAATGCAAGGAAAACAAAGTTGTAGATGACCTAAATTGTAGAAGGTACACGACAACCCTAGTTACTATTAAGATTACTTTCCATGATTAGGTAAATAAATTATCCCTTGGAGAAGAATTTTATGCGTAGTTTAATAAAGATTTATTAGAGGATGCTCAAAACCCTAATCAATTACATCCTTCATGTATTTTCAAAAAAGAGCATAATTTTCCAACATGTATTTTCAAAAAATATCATTTATGATATATATATTCAAGAATGAATTCTAAATTTTGGTTGACTTTAAATTCATCTCTGGGCTTGAAATTGAATTTTAGTAATTCATATCATCTAGAAATAGATGGACAAATAGAGAGAGAGTTAACCAAGTTTTATAAGATCTCATTAAAATGTATTGCATGGATCAACAATACAAGTAGGAAGAGTACCTTTCATTGGTTGACTTCACCTATAGTAACTCATAGTAATCAACTTTGAAAATGGCTCCATTTGAGGCATTATATGGGACAAGGTGTACAACACTAATCAATTGTGACAAGTTAGAAGGTTTTCTTTGGACCTGAAATGCTTGTGGAGATGGAAGATCATGTTATATTAATCAAGCAAAGGTTGGTTGAGGATAGTGATAGATATAAAATTTATGTTGATCTAAAAAGAACAACAATACAATTTTCTATTGGTGATAAAGTATTTATGTAGGTTAAGCCTCATGAAATATCGATTCAATTGGTAAATCAGTGAATGTTTCATGCATATATGTGGAACCCTTTGAGGTTTTGGAAGTTATCAATTTTATAACATATAGGCTAACTTTTCCACCAACTCTAGCTCTCTTGCATAATGGTTTCCATATGTTCTATCTTAAAAAGTGTGTTTCCAATCCTTCTCATGTATTGGATTGGAATACTTTATCGATTCTAGATCCTAGTGTAGCCACAATAGAATCAATCAAAATAATTGACACAAACTTGGTTTGAATAATAGAGAAGTGTTATAATGCAAGGCCTAATGGGACAAATATTTTGAAGATAATTCCATGTGGGAGGATTTTGATGATTTATATAGGTTGTTTCCACATTTTTTACTTAATATTTTTGTTAGATATTATTTAATTTTCATATAAATAATGTCTAATTTAAGAATTAATGTTGGAATAAGTATCATTAGTATGATGACCAACTTTAGGGGGGAAGGATGTTACATCTTGATTCTTCTCTAGACTTGACAACCTGTTGATTTGTTTAGTTTATGGTTAATGATTATCTAATTTATATTTTGATAAGTTTGATTTAATATATTGATGTATGGATATTTATATGTTTCTTATTTTCATGATTGTTAACTAGTTGAGTTAGTTGTACTTGTATGCTATGTACATAATGATCATGATTACTCAGTTCATTACAACAATATATTATGGATTTTATCTTGATATAGGATAACTGCCTTTTATTTTTTGAGGTGGATGTAAGATATAGTTCATCCCTTAGACTAGTTGGGAGGGCATCATTAAATAAGGTGGAGTAGATGGAGGCAATTGGGGGATAATAAAGTAAAATAGGAAACCTACACATACCACATAGAGTAAAGCTACATTTTAATCATTGACTGATTTAAATGGATTTTAGTTTAATTTTAGTTGATAATATGTTTTTTACATTGGAATATGGTTGGTTTTCATGTTGGTACCATACTCAAACTTGGTCATGTGTTTGTAATTGTAAGATTGAAATTCTTATATGTTTTCTTAATTAACTTACCTCATGTGATTATGTTTCCATAACTTGTGCTTTGGAATCCTTGAATGTCCATTTTGTGATGCAAAGTATGAATCTGTTATCTTTGGGATGTGTGTGAATATTTCTATAAATATTTTTTTAAAGATCAAACTAATATTTTAGGTTAAGTGGTGTCTTGTTTATAAAATACATTGCTATAAAAAAGGGACTTAATTACTTTATGTGTTAGATGTTTATTAGTTTGACTAAGTTAAGTTTTGAACATTTAATTAAGGTAAGGTTTAATTTGGATTTTTCATGATCATCATGCTAATTCAATGTTATTATGTGGAGTTAAATGTTTAAATTATTATTATAATGAAGAAGATTTAGGAATTTAGGTATTTTGTGGGGTATTATCTTGAACTCTTTAAGTCACTATGAAAAATAAAGACTTCAATTTTGGATTGCATTGGAAAACATTAAGTCATTACCTAAATTCTACTAATGTTTTGGGCATGCATGGATTTTTTTTCAAGCTCACTAGGAGTACATTCATTTTGGTAGAGATGTTGGGGGTTTTAGTTGGTATGAAAATAAAAAGTAAGGGGATAAAGATATGGGGGAAGATATACATGGGCACACACAAATTAAAAATGAAATAAGAGAAATAAATAATAAATCAAATGCTTCAAAGAATATTTGGAAACAACAATAGCAATTTGTCATAGTCATGATCTCCTTTACTAGGTAGGATTTTGTTGGTTAAATTCATAGTTAGTATTGTATGAATTAAATCAACAAAGCTAGTAAATCTTTATTGAATAGGTTTTTCATTGTCATTATTAGTAAATTATAAAAAAAATAGGGGGTTATATATTTGGCATGAGGCATGGGATTGTCCCATCTATAGAGCAAAAAATATGACTCTAAACCCCTATTTCAAAAATGGCTTTGTATTCAGACTTTCTTTTCCAAAATACTTATGTTATTGTGTAAAAATTATGTTTATTTTATAAGGGTTAATGAAAAAGATAAAATTTGTTTGAGTTTTGTATATGTTAATGCATGACTTTTTTTGACAATGAAAAACCTTGCCTTGAAAATATTAGGCAAATTCTAAGGGTAGCTTGATTTAATAGCTTGTTGTTAAATAGAAACCTTGTCCTCAGTTAAACTCTATCTTTAAATATTGGTATCAAGTCATTTATTTTAGCATAATAATGTATGAAATCATTTTAGTGAATAAGTTGGGTCAAATTCACTAAATAAATAAACTTGAGTTAAGGATGTGATTGGGTATGTAAGGTTAGACTGAGATGAAAATTTATAAAGGAATGAGAAATTTTAGAAACCCTATATATGATTTAGTGTTTTCATAAAAGTTGATTTCGTTAGAAGATTTCCATTCTAAGTAGAATAACACTAGAGCTAGTTTGATTCATTTATGAAGTTTGTGCATAGGAATAACCCTAGAATTATATAAATATACATAAGTATATACATATATATTATGGGTCTCAGGCAAGTTTTTTTTTTACCTATTTGTAACTACAGTAAATATCCAATCATCATATAATAAACACATAGGCTTCCTTAAGGTTCAAACACAATATAAACATAATTATATATGTAAATAAAGGAACCATATACCTAATCATAGTATGTGTGTGTGTGTGTGTGTGTGTGTGTAGTGTGTGTGTGTGTGTGTTAGTGTGTGTGTGTGTGTGTGTGTGTGTGTGTGTGTGTGTGTGTGTGTGTGTGTGTGTGTGTGTGTGTGTGTGTGTGCGCGTGTGTGTGTGCGTGTGTGTGCGTGTGTGTGTGCGTGTGTGTGTGCGTGTGCATGTGCGTGTGCGTGCGTGTGTGTGTGTGTGTGTGTGTGTGTGTGTGTGTGTGTGTGTGTGTGTGTGTGTGTGTGTGTGTGTGTGTGTGTGTGTGTGTGTGTGTGTGTGTGTGTGTGTGTGTGTGTGTGTGTGTGTGTGTGTGTGTGTGTGTGTACACACACACACACAATTATTAGGTATATGGTTCCTTTATTTACGTATATAATTATGTTTGAACTTTAAGGAAACCTAAGTGGTGGTTGTATGATGATTGGATATTTAATTTAGTTACAACATGGAATCCCATTTAATATAGATTTGTGTTCATATATGCATATAAATGTATACATGATACTCAATAATTATTGATGGAATACTATTATAAATAAAGTATACCATATACACACATGCATTATTTGTTGGATGATTAAGTATGTTGTAAAAACAAGTTGTATGAGTGCATTTATTTACTTGAATTAATAAGGCTAAACTTGGATGTGAATATAATGGAATCAAGGAACTTCTAACAATGTAGTATTTGAGAATTAACATAAATCATATTAATATTGACTAGTAAATGAATAACCTATTGATGAATTTTGGGTATGTAGAAATAAAATAATTTTAGGTTAAAATAACAAATAATGTTAGATGGATGAAAAACATTAAGTAAAAATATGCATGTCAATATTTTAGTAACTTAAAGTATGATGCTTAATTGTACTGAATGGTATGACTGTCTTGAAATTTTGTTAAATGATTGATATTATGCTATAAATAAAATTAGTTGTTTGACACTATTATATTGCATATGATGGATTAAATGTTAATCAATAAGATTTTCTTGTACTCGTACATAATGTAGTAGCTAGTAGGTAAAAACTTATTATGAAATATATTGGTTTTAATATTTTTAATTATATGAACCTATTTGGTATTCATGACATTAAAATAGTGGATGAGATGGATTCCACTTAATTTATTAGTGTCACTAGTATGCAAATATGGTGTAATCTAGTTGAGTGATGTGCATGAATTGAATAATCTTTGAGATCAAACAAATATAAATAAAACTTCACCCAAGTAGTGTTTATAATTAAACATTATCATTTCATATATTTTATTTAGTTTTCATGTTTAGTATGATATCATGTTAGAACAAATTTCTTTACGATATGTTACATGTAATATTTATCTTATAGCACATGAGTTCTAGTTAACACTGTTTATTACCACACTATTATTATCAGTCCAATCATGAAGGGAGGGTCATTCCCTAGTTGGGGTATTGTGTACAGTATGTATGGTTTGTGGTTGGTGTATAAAATCACTCAGATGATGCTCTCCCTCTCCTCAGTTGTCATTCACTAGAGCCTACACTCATGATTACTTATGGATGTTTTAAACTCGATGAAAATTGCATGCTCCATTGAACATTATATAATTGTAAATTATTATAAAACCATGTATTATGTAAAAACTATACTATTTGTTATATTTAACCACTATAACTGTTGGCTATAATTTTGTATCAATAGTGGCTGAATTTGTAAATCTACATTTATGATTTGAAATATAGTATTCATTTTCATAATCATAATTGTAATTGATTATGTGGTGATTAGCTAAAAATATTATCTATACCTTT
The DNA here is from genome assembly GCA_037957365.1 of Torreya grandis. Classification (NCBI taxonomy): domain Eukaryota; kingdom Viridiplantae; phylum Streptophyta; class Pinopsida; order Cupressales; family Taxaceae; genus Torreya; species Torreya grandis. Next base: position 2,315,580 of record JARHVA010002642.1, read on the forward strand.
TTTATGGTTAAGTTAAAATAATTTATTTAGTTAAAGATCACTATCTTATGGTTTCAGTGTGATGGAATCTATAAATTGAATTAGTGTAAATATATTTTTTTAAATTACCATAGTTAAAACCAATGGTGTCATGACACATCCTCCTTCCATTAAAATTTGGTCAATCCCCTAATAACCTACACTAAATAAAATCTACCCACTTTTAAATAACTCTCTATCTTACCAAAAGTTTGGAGGAAGGGTAAATTTTGGTAGCTATTCTATATTAATTCATGAATATTTTGGTTTTAGGAATTGTCATTTGGATATTTTACTAGGTAGTGAACAATATAGATTATCCTAAATTATTCAGGTGTAAATTAGTTTTCTAGGTCAGCTTACCTACTGATTTAAATAAATTTCATATATATAAATATAATCTATCATTCTCTCAAAAGTCAATATGAGCTTATTTACCAATATATGTAATATATAATCATTCACTGACTAAAATTTCAAAGCATATCATCATAGCTACCATCTATCTATGAGTTTTCAATATAGTCACACATCATCATACTTTATATGGAAAGTTACATTTTGCATTCCATTCACTTGCATGCCTAAACATCATCTATTAACTTTCACCAGACTTTTAAAACATATAGTTAGAATTTTTCAAAAAAAAACCCAAGTTAATTTCTATATGGGCCACTAAAATTTACCCAGTTGGAAGGTTTTCTCTCCTAAAATACTCCAAATAATATGGATACCATTATGCATACACATTATACTCTTTTTAATTAAACTCATGTTAGAACCCTTCCCTCATATATCACCACCAATAATATGGTTTCTAGTGCACTACCATATTTAGTCCCTTAAAACTATATATCATCTAGTTTCACCATCCTATATTCCACATAACTATGTATTACATGGTTATCCTCCCTATTATAACTTTACCTATTCATGTACCAACTGGTGTGCCACATTTAAATTAATTATTACCATATCTATTAAAAATATATGTAGTAATATATTTATTTTTTGGATTGCTATCCTCCCCAACTCAAATGATAAATTAGTCCTATTATGCATTCACTCTAATAACTTATTGAACCCTCCTTCATCCAATCTATCTAGATGTTTATTTAGAAAACTTTGGTGCAATGGGAACTTATGTTGAATAACCTTAAGGATCCACTTAATCTCATAATTTGAGGAATTCTCTTACCTCACCCATTTCAAGAAATTATGAAATACAATGGAGAGGTAAATCTCAATTCCCACATCAAGGCTGACATCACTATCATTAAAGAGTCACTCTCTTAGGATGCAGTAGTAGATAAAACACAAAAAATATTTAATTAATTTCCATTGACTGGTACTATCTCTTCCCTAAGTCATCTATTCATTCCTTTAAGAAACTCATCAATGAATTTGTTAAAGTTTTTGACATGTACAAATTACTATGCACTAGTATATGACAATTTATCCATATCAAATAACATCTTAATGAGTCTATTTCCCACTTAATTGAGATTTGTCATAAAGTACTAGACTATTTTTCCAATGATCTTACTATGGACCAAAGATAATTATGTGACCTCTTATTACATTCCATTCATCTAAAAGAAGGAAAAATGGTCAAAATTTTCAATCTTTATCTAAAGAAGAAGCATTATAAATTAATCTAAGGATAGATGAAGTAGCCATAGATAATGGTCAAATAACTTGTGGGACCAATGGTAAAATGGTTTCCTCTAATCAAAATAATGGGGGATATTAGAGCAATAATAAAAAGCAAAGTAATCAAGGGCCCAAAGTATTACACCACAACCATAATGCCATTACATATGGTGTTATAGATTAAACTAAGAATAACATTGTTGCTTTAAAAAACTAATCGTATAACACTAGTAAAAATAACAACAATGGGAATATGAATCAAATAAACCCTAACCCCATGCATACTATTCATGCCATATATTTGAGTCATCCACCACCTTGGGAGAATATATATCAAAACCTGAACCAAAAATCTAATGCATGCTATTTGAATCAATATTTTTCAAAAAATGAGCCTTACCAAATAAATGATATTCATCAAAAAAATAATCAAAGCTTAATCTTAAATCAACAAAATTAAAATTTAAGACTACAATATTATGATCCCAATATCTATTGCCTATTTTGCATAGTCATTGTCCATGATACTAATAGCTATATGGAGTCAAATAATTAAGTTTTAAGAATTCATAAATATCAACATCAAGTTTTAGCAATGTGTTCTTAGGAAATCCCAACAACCTAACTTTCTCAAATAGGTCTTATGGTACCATAAAATGTAAAGTTACACACTTATAAAATTATATTTCTAAACCATAAACAAAAATCTAACCAAAATTCACAACAAAATAATATCACTACCTAGACATGTATGTTTAAACCCTTGAAATAGAGGTTTCACATCCTTTGAATCTTGATGTCAACCCATACCTCATTCCTCAAGTGAAAACTTAGCTCATAGGTTTGGTGGATTCATAATATAATGAAGATGTAAAAATTAGTACTGACATTAGGGATTTCAACTAGAACCTCCCCCTCTAATGAATATGTTATAATTTAAATATTGTGGAACACCTTAACATTTTAGTAATTATGATCTTGTTTTTAATCTCATATAGACCTTTTTACACACATCATTCATGTATTTTATAAATAACTCTTATGCCCACCACTTAAAAATTATCAATTCTAGAGGTCTTTTCCATTTATCTAGTGTCACCCCACCTTCTAAGGTGAAAATAATCATGTTTATTTATTTAATATCCTTGAGATAAAATTTAAAGGATTTCAAGTACTCCTTTCATCTTAGATGATTACCCTCTGACATTAATATGGCTTTTAGAGGATATCACATTTTTTATTTATAAATGTGAATTTAAAATAATTACATTAAAAGGGAAATGGTTAATTATGAGCAAGAATTTAACATAGTCCTCTTTTATTTCATCTAACAATTGAGTTATGGATAAATTAACTGGTCATCTACCAGAAACAATATTCAATTTTATGATAGCCTCAAGTCTTATTCTATTGGAACCATATCTTTTTCAATTATTTTAGGGATTGAAATAATGTTAACTAATTTATATGTTATATTCCATGATACAAATTATATAATGATCTTGGGAAGGACATGGATTCACATAATGGTCATTTCCTCAACGTTGTTTCAATAAATAATATTTTTTCATTTTTGAAAGCTCTTAACCACTCAAGGTGATCCTAAGTCATTTAATATACATCAATCCAATCTCAAGAAACCATTAAGGCTCCACATTGATTATAATTTTCATTAAAACAAAATAATTAAGCTTCCACATCTTGCTAAATAAAAATATCCCATCAAAATTACCAAGTGGTATCCAAAAAAATATCAAAAAAACTTAAGCCCCCATTAAGTGAGAAGATTAATGAGAAGGATATTGACACCATAAAAAAATATCATGGAAAGGTGAGTAAACACCCACAATAATGGTAGCCATATGTACAAAATCAATGGTTGAAATTATCAATATCCTTTAGAAATACCAACCTATCACACTCCCTTTTGTCGCCCATAGGATTGGGGATTATATCCCCAACAAGCCTATAGGTTTGGAGGATTTTCATGTAGTAGAAAAAATTCCTAATATTTTATGTTAGAAATATTAAAAATGAACAATAATTCATAAATAACACAACAATCCTTTCCATTTAAGTGATCAATAGATACTCCTTTCTGATGGGTAAATATGTTTCTTAAGAACTAGGGTAGGAATAGTTTTAACCTCCCTTAAAGGAAGAATCATACCTTCTGATTTTAGGATAGAATTTGAATGCACCAATAATGGGTTTGAATATGAAGTCTTTATATTAATAATTTTAATTTATAATATATTAGTTGTCTAAAAACTAAAGGTTATAGGGGATACAAAACTAGCAAACTTTCATGTCTCTAAATTATATCAAAATAAATTCAACACTTTAAGCTCTGCAATAATTGTTTTCATGAAATCACAAAAGAGTTTGAATTTGTTTCCATATAATTTGTGCCCAAAGAGGAAGACCAACTCAAAAATTTAATATCATCCTCCTCTTATTAGTTTTAACTTAATTAAAAGATACTATAATATTATTATTTTCTCTATAATACATGAACCACTTATCCAAAAGATGTCAAGTAATGAAATTCTTGCTCACATAGAAAATGAAAGTGAATATCTCACCATGGATTTCACTAAAAAATAATAAGAAATCCTAGAATTTTTTATAGTTTTATGATTAAATCCCAAAGTCACATCATAAAAATAGAGTTTATCTCATTCCTCACACTTCAATCTATCTTGTTTCTAAATATTATGACTAGTATTTGAAAATTTATGACTGTTATTCCTCTAAGAATATTAGGAAGTCTTAAAATTATATGATGAAACCTTTAATTTCCCACTTCAATCCCCAATAATTTTAAGAGGTGAATTCATATTCAATAGAATAAATTTTAGACATCAACATAAACATGGAAGAAGAACCTAAGATCCTCAATCTTAGATCTTCTCACTCTTCATAGAAAGTGGAAGATCACAACAAACTTATTTTTAAACTATCAAAATATTTTTCCTTCTCTTATTTAGACATGACAGGTATCAACCATTAAGTAGTGCTCTACAATCAAGTGACTCACCTTAATTCCAAAATAATAAAATAAAAACTAAGATCTTGTTTATAAAAATCAAGTAAATTTTAAAAGAATAAGTAATAAATATATTTATTATATGTTCATTAAGCCTATGGACTACACTATATGATATCCAACATTATCCTTGTTCAAAAAAAAAGATAAGGATATGTATCAATTTTAGAGAGATAAAAAACATATCTCCTAAAGATGGCTTTCTTCTAACCTCTATAAATGTTATCATGGATGCCACATCTGGGTATGATTTGTTATCTCTAAGGGATGGCTTTTGAGGCTATAATAAAATTTGAATTTTTGAATAAGATCAAAGAAAGACCTCTTTCACCACATTGTGGGGGACATTTTGTTATGTTTTCATGCCCTTTGGCCTTAAAAACATCTAACACAACTTATCAGAAGGCCTAGACTCACATTTTCCATGAACTCATTCACATTCAGTTAGAGTTTTATATAAATAATATTTTATTAAATTAAAAAAATAAACTCAATCATATTTAATAATTATGCATTATTCTTACTCACCTTATCAAATATGTCAACATGTTTGATCCATAGAAATGCATATTTGGTATTATGGGAAGGAAATAAATATGTTATATCATTTGTAAGCATTGGATAAACATAGATCCTACTAAAATCCACACTATTCTTGATATGTTCCCCTGATGAAAAATTAGGTATACAATCATTTTTGGGGAAAATATGAAAAAAAAAGTGTTATCCCTAACCTTTTGTGCTTGGTTCATCCCATAAACAACCTCATTTAAAAATAGAGTGGTCTAACCTATACCCAATATTGGCATAATTCATTTGTGTCTATGAAACACTTTATTTTGGCCCCACCAAATCTTATGGCACCTAATTTTGATCAACCCCTAATATTTTAAATAAATAAAAGTTAAATGTCTCTTGTTTTCATGTTAGCTAAAGAGGATGAATATGGTAGAAAAATATAAATATATTTTATTATCTAAGTCCTTCTCAAGTTTGAAACAAGGTATACGCAAGTGGAGAAGGAATTTATGGTTATAATTTATTCTAAAATAATATTGAGGCACTAAATTCTCAATCAATTAACTAAAATTATTGTTATATCCCAAGCCCTTTGTACCTTTCTCACTTATCCAACTTTATCTAAAAATTTTAATTGATTTCTCATGTTGTTGAGTGAATTAAAATTAACCTACATAAACCAAAATATTGTTAAAGGAAAACTATTTTTCAAGTGGTTGGTTGATACTACTTTGAATATCAATGACATTATTGACACCAAATTCCCTAATGAGTTCATTGTTACATTAATAAAACCATGGTCACTTCCTCCCCATGGTATGTTGACATAGTAAACTAATTGAGAAACCACACCTATCATAAGGTTTACAATTCTCAACAGAGGTGGTGATTTAAAATAATCATGGATAAGTACATTACCCTTTATACAAAATTTTATCTAACACATTTTGAGATAATGATCCTTAGATGCATAAATCAATAAGATTTTGAATCTTTTTTATATAATTATCATTGTGGTGTTTGTAGTGGCCACTTTAGAAGTCATAAAATTGATAATAAGATCCATAGAAGGAGTTATTTTATTCCCACACTTGATCATGATGTATTTAATTAAGTCATAAATTTTTTAAAATTATAAAATTTATCCCACATGATCTATGTTCCTACTCAAGGTGTTCGACCCATTGTCACACATTATCCCTTATCTATTTTAAGTATAGATCTAATTAGCAATATCTCTCCCATTTTTTTTCAAAATACATCATTTTATTATTACATCCATTGAATATTTTAACAAGTACACAAAGGACATGTTTTAAACCATGGTCATTAGGTTTATCATTAAAACATTCATCTTTAATCAATTAATATGTAGATTTTGGGTCCCATAAGACATTGTTTTATGATAATGTCTCCCTTTTTAAGAGATCTAAGGTACATGAACTGTGTAAGACATTTTTTATATATCACCACTCTATCTTCCCATATTATCATAATATTAATGATAAATATATACATTATATATATATATATATATATATATATACATATCACCACATTATCTCCCTATAATATCCTCAAGCTAACGATCAAGCCAAGTTGACTAACAAAACTTTGATGTCTATACTAGTTAAGACTGTAAAAGGTAACAAGAGGGATTGGCATATTCAACTATATTTTGATTTTTGGGCCTATAGAATGATAATATGCATTCTCATAGAGGAAACCTCATATTCCTTAGTATTCTGTATAAAGGTTATTTTTACATTAGGATTAGAAGTACCAAACCTTGTAATTTCTATCCAATGTCTTCTAGATGAAGAAGAATATATAAGTTGTTATTTTTTCAAATTAGAATCCTTAGATTAAAACCATCTAAAAATATGCATCTCACATGTGTCTCTACTATAATAAATTTATTAAAAAATTCCACATTTAATTTGGATAGCTTGTATTAAGAATTTTTAGTAAGATCAATGAAATGAAAGGTGAAATTTAAAAATTCAGATCTAGTTTGTTACGTTTATATCCATGACTTAAGATTTTTAAAATGGAGCCTTTTACTAGATTCACTTTATAGGGTAAGTATTTTATGATTATATCAAATATTAAAAATTTAAATTTTATTATATATAAATTTCATATATCTCACACTACCCTCTTTTTATAAAATAATCCTTATGTCCCCATTTGTGTTATTTATGCATGTCAATTATTTTTATATGGTGACTATTTAGTCATAAGTTCACTTTGAAAAACCCAATTACATAAAATCATCATTTCAAAATTTCATCTTTAATAATTACTCCTCTAAAACTTGGTAAAATAATTTTAGAATTTGCATTGATTAGAATAATAATCATGTTCCTAGCTAGTATTCTACACCATTTTTCCCTTAGAGTTTCCTGACATCTTGGATAAACTAGTCTATAACTTAATCCATAAGTTTTCTCATGGCATATCCTCCCCATATTTATTCTCTTTAAGCTATAGAACTAACATAATTCACTAGTTTATGTTATTTTCATCCCTTAGTCTTTCGTGAGGATCCCTTACATGTTATTGGTTATATGGGGCTAAGGCCTAGGAGAATATACCTTCATCCCAAACAAAAGGAAAATAAATACATAATGCAAGACCTAGTGAATTCAAGATAATAATTATGATCAAACATTATTCATCTATTTCTCTTTACTAAGCTTTTATTATGAGACATCACATATTACTATTTGTTTTGGGTTAACATTATGGGTATATGTTCTTACTTGCCTGTGTTAGCTTTTGGTGATAATTTATTGCTTTTATTTTATTGCATGGAGTTAGACATATTGGATTGAACTAAAAATCAAAGCAAAGCATTGAAATTTACAATTTTATAAATTATTGAACCCAAAGAGATTATCTATAAGCTCATTGGGAAAAGAGAACCCTCACTTTTACCAATTATGACATGGTTGGGCATTTGTTGATATAAGTCTAGATAAAGCCTATAAAACTATTACTTTTTTGTGCCTAAAAATAAATAGAATCATCCCACATACCATGTAGTATAATATATCTCTTTTTCCATTGTGATATTTTAGTGTATATATTTTACTTTTCATCATTTCATGCATCTTATTCCTCATTTCATTCCCTACTACAAATCAAATGTTGCACTCCATGTAAGGATAATAGCTCAATAATTACTTAAAAACTAATTATTAGTGCACTCATTTTTTTTACATAATATTATTACATTTACATAATTTTTAAAAAATAATACATATAATTTAACCATAAAATTTACCATATTTGATTCATAATCCTTCACATTCATTAATGATTTCCAAAATTCCATGAAACTGCCTGAAACTAAGCTAGTGGGGGTTTGTAAGGGTTTTGGAGCACTTTTATTTTTAACTATGTTTTATAGATTTTATCCCCTAAAAACATAAAGAAATGGATGAAATTTCAAGATAAAGGGGCCCCTATCTTCCCCTAAGAGCATTTTATCCAACTTGTTTTCTCCTTCATGAACCATTATTAAGAAAGGAGTTATCTCAAGCTTGTAAAGGACTCAAGGAAGAATTTAAGAGGTTTTATAATTTTTTTGGATCTTATAAACCCTATGTATGTTTTATTTGGTTTTTAAGATAATTAAAAATGGTTCCAAAGAAGCTTATATGTTATTACAAACTTGAAACCTTTAAAAGAGGCTTTCCCTTGACCTTGCTTAATCTGCATTTTTGCTCTCAAGAGCCTTCTTGGATTGATATTATTTTGTAACTTGTTATAGAGGTCAAATGAAGGTATATTTTTCATATACAAATATGAAGAAACATATAAAAACTTATTTTTTAAATTACTCCTACTATTCAACGTTGATCATGTTATATTTGAGGTTTTAAATAGTAAATAAAGGTTGATATATGTTGGAAATGTATGTTTTAACAAATTCTAGAGATTATACAAACCCAAAAGAGTATGAAATAATACATAATTAATGTTATATGTCCACAAATGACCTTTCTAGTATATTGATAACTCTCACACTTGATGTTATTGAGAGGTCATTATTTTTTCACAGCTTCATTGGGAATAAAATATGACTTGAAATTTTGAGAAATACCTTACTCTCTCCAAACATAACTTAAATTATATTTAAAATGGGATTAAAATTCATTCTTTTCTCATGGATTTTCCTCTACATGTACTTACTCACTATGATCATCATCCCATCTTGATGAGTTATCATTCACCAATGTCATAACCTAAACTAAACACAAACATTGACTAAAAAAAGAACCTTAACATTATCAAAAGTTGCATTAAAAAATTATAAGTTTGTCATTAGAGGATTGAGACCATGGATATTGACTATGAAACTATGGATCATGACTCTTGGACCTAGACTAGACTTCTAACACCCTAACATAACTTAAGGATAAATGAATAAAACATCACTTAATAGTAAATCATAACATAAAAACTAGGGTTTATAGATGATATTAATAAGGTTAGAAGACTTGAAAACAAATTTTTTAATTATACTCCCATATGATATCCAATTATGGATAATAGGTCCAATATTACTCCCTTGGTACTTGTATGGTGTGTGATCCCACCGAGCATGCCATTATGTATTCAAGGATTACAAGGGGTTACATTAGTCACTTGTTAGTAGAATAAACATCAGTAAAAATCATAATAAAAATCATTCCCAAGCCTATATACTTATAAGAGCATAAATAACAAGAAAAAATTAAAAAAAAAACTAGAAAACAAAAGAGAAATTCCCTTTTACCCTCATTGTACCTCCAAATTTTCTTGTTGGGTGGTTGGATTTATCATCTTATGTGTGAAATGGAGTCCCTTTAAATTAATTTTAATTATTTTAAACACTTATCCTTATCCACTTCTGCCTTATATTTACCTGGCTTGGCATGTGAATCATATCTTAAAAATTTAGCATTATATCTTTGGCTTGAGAGCTTGTTGAAAGAGAGGGAGGGCTCTCATAATTATAGGTTAGGAAAATACATTATGGTCTTTGGATGAAAAATTATATGTGTGGTGGATCTTCAGTCAATAATGCAATTAATATCTTAAATTAATAAACACGACTCATAAATCCATATATTTGTTAGATATTTTATGAGTGCTTGACAACTCACAAAAGTAATGATGAAGAGCCCTGATATTTTGAATTTTTGAATTTTGAATTTTATATATCCACTAATTTATCATGGATTATTTAACTAAGAATTTTTTTTTTTACTTTTTTAATTAATTATGCTTTGGGTTTTGGTCATTTTAGGAATTTGATTAAGTCCCCTACTTAATTGGTCTAAAATGTCAGTTTTTAGGTCATAACTTGACTGGGGATGAATTTATGGTATTTTATCATTACATATAGCGTAATACCCAAAATAAATAAGCCTAACATTATTATAGGCATTTTCATCTAATGTGTGGATGAATTTGGGTGTTTAAGTGATTTCTCGACCTAATTTGTATAGTTTGGTAGAAATCAATCTGAAGTCTGGTTTAAACATAGATGTGACCAAAATAGGGCATCTACATATAACAGCACAAGATGACCCAAGTACTATCCTTACCCTATGTTGCTGGTAAGTAATCTCATTTTTCATTTTATAACATTCTCCAAAAATAATTTAACTATTACATTTGGTTCCCATTTTATATTTTCATGTTGACATCTCTTCATCCATCATTGAGATCCAACCCTTAATGAGATAAAATAGGTATTAATCTAGTCCCCATGCATATGGTAATTAACTTTGTATTTCATGTTAATTAATTAATACATTTTAAATTCCTTTCCTATATTATACTCATTTCCTATATTTTGGTTTTAGGTGATGAGGTGTCCCAACCAATGTCACTTCATTACATAGGTAAGTAAGTGGATTTATCTAACCCTCATATTTAATGTGGTGTTCATATTTCTGATAAAATAACCATATATAATTTGTGATAAAGTGCTTCATTGAGGGGGTAATATGTACACACACAAATTCTTAATGGTGTAACATTTGAAAAAATATCCAATGATGATGTAAGGACCTAAAAACATTAACATGTTATTATCCATTTTCCATTTTTGTCACTTTTTATACCTTCCCTAAGTGTCAAATATGTAAAAAAAACTCTAAATATTATAAACCTATAATTTTCATAGTGCATAAAAAAATTTCTATCAATTTTGAAATCACCCCATCATTTTTTTAACCACCCTAAAGGTTTTAAAAATAACCCTAGTAGTTGTCCAAATCATCATGGTGGGTTTGTAACTACTATAGTAGTTTTATAAATATCGTGATGGTTTTGAGGTTGTTGCTTTATTTAAAGTGATGGTTTCATCACCATCATTAGGACTACATGTGTAGCTTAAAGAGCATGTGATTTGTAACTTTTTTTTTATTGTATTCCTCTAAATTTCCATCCTAATTAATTCATAATAAGCTCAGTAAGTCCCTAATCAATCTTTGTTATCTCCCAACCAATCATAATGAGTTCCTTATCAATCCTAGTCAACTCTTTATTATCCTAATTATCCCATTCTTTCTAAATGTTTTTTTATATTAAAATTTAGATTGGAAATTTAAATAAATGATAGTCTAAACTCTATTGTTTTCTTGAAACCTAACCATAGACCTAATATAATTTTCCATTTACACTCTTGAATTTGGAGTGGAAAATTCATGAATGAGCATCTTGCACTTTGTGATTTGTGTGATCTAGCTAATAACTATTAAATTTTCCATTCATTCTTTGCTTTAAATTTAATTTTTATACACTACTCTTGGTGAATAAAACATTCATAGTCAAATTGATTAATTTCAATGAAGGTAACATCTTGAGAATTTAAACGTCTATAGCCTATATCACACTTCCAATCTACCATATGTAGTTGACAAGTTGGAGGTTTATTTGTTTTTATTTTTTCCTATTATTTTATTAGATTATATTTGTTTGTTAATAGTTTGTTAAAAAATATTAAAAAAAAATTCCTTCACATGCATTCTATAAATATTTAAAATTTCTTAATTGGATTAGCCTCTATGAAAATCAACAAATTTTATGTCTTAGAGAAGATTTCTCCATAATATTCACCTTTGATTATTTATAATGCATAAGCTTCAGATAACTTATTTATTTATTTTTGACTTTGTGGTTTTCCATTTCTTTTAATTTATACAACTTATGTGTGTCATGTTAATTTATTTAATTATTCAAACCTTTTATGTGTGAATGCATGAAATTATTTCAAATTTATTGCCTTTGTGCACCCTCTATAGAGGTAATATTTCTATAATTATTTTGTTTCTTACTTCATACCTATAGATCCATTTTGAATAAATAGTGATTGCCTCAAAATAAATAGCCTATGTGACTCTTGCATGGATTCATAAATCCTCTTGAGCATCGTTTCTTCACTTATTCTATTATTTATTTATTTTAGATTTATATAGATAAAAAAATTATTTTTTATTGTTTCATACACAAAAAAAATTTCCCTTGACATCACATACTTGCATGTCACTTTTTCTTGAAATATTTCTTCTAATTTGTTCACCCATAGTTTCAAGCTTTGCTATTTCTTTTCATTCCTACCAGCACATTGTAAGTATTATGTTTAAACCTTGATTTGATTTTTTATTGATCAAATCATATAATATGTTTACATTAGTTTAGAATGTCATTATAGACAAAAAAATAATTTATATTTATGCCTACATATTCATATCATTTTATTTAAGTTTGAATTCATTTAGAAATATTAAAAAAAAAAGTAAAAATGCATTAGATTAATTTATTTTCAATTTTTCTCTCATTCAAATGTAAAAAATCACAAAAAATATTTAGAATGCCATTAAATTTAGTAGTTATTTTACTTTAAGCTACATATCAAATATAAAAATATAAAAGATAATAACATTTATTTGGTTAATTCTCATCTACATATCAAATCTAAAAAATATAAAAACATAATTGGATTGTGTATTTATAGAAATCAATTAATATTTTATTTACATACCAAATATTAAAATTATAGAAAGAATTAAATTTTTTATATTTCTAGCATTATACCATTATTTATTTGAATGCATAAATCATTTATATATATAAATGTCATGCATATTTAATATTCAACTAGTTTATTGTAGGAGGAATTTTGAATGCAAGTGATGGGCAGGAAGAAGGTAAGATAAAACCTCAAAATTCAAATAAAGACATGATAGTATTATATTTGAATCTAGGACAAGGTCCACCTACTATTTTTACGGATGATTCATAACACATGTCAATTTCCATCCAAGGTCTACTACACACAGTACTTGATCTCAATAAAGGAAAAAAAATCAATCCTATGGGATGACTTGGTGATTAGGGAATGTTCAAACAAAAAAACTTTATAATATTCCATATTGATCCTAATCAGTGAAATAAATGAGGTATGTCTTGATGTCCCAAAATCTATCATAGAGAATATTGAATCACCATTATAAAATTATCTCTTGGATAAATTCAATGATTTTAGGATGAACATTGACTCATTTCACAAGTGGGCTAAACTCAAATGGCATCCAAAGGGATAGATAAATATTATTGTTATGCCTAAGAATTTTTTCCTAATTAACTTGTCACACTCCAAAGGATACATCAGGATCCTCACTAGAGGCCCTTAGTTCATGGGAAAATCCAATGTTTGCCTTTGAAAGTGGAAGGCAAGGTTTAATATCAATTGTGCCATCATGGAGGACATCCTTGTATGGGTAAACCTATCAGAGTTACCTCTATAATTTTGGGCCCTAGAGGTTATCATGGTCATCACTAGAGCTTTTGGTCAACTAATTTTTATTGATCACGTGACTAGGTCTAGATGCAAACTCCTTCCTACCTATGTTTGTATTTTAATCCTTGATGAAAAACTACTTATTCAATCCATTAAGATCAGATATAAATATGGGGTTTATAATCAATTCATAGTGTTTTAAAGGGACTCAAAAATATGTAAAACATGCAATGTCATAAATCATTCTTCCAAGGATTGCCCCCTAAGAAATAATCCATCCCTTCCCCCCACTTCTTGGTGGGTTAATAAACCTTTATCCCTAAACCCTTCCCCCTACCTTCCTCAAGATCCCATACCTAATCCCTCTTCCCCTCACCCTTCCCCCTTCCCCTCCTTCTGAAAATTGCTCTTTCTCCTATTAGCTTTGGGAAAACATTTTCAACCATTGTCTCTTTTATGTCTTTAAATTACATTAAGAACCTTAGTCTACCTTAAGTTAACTTAGTCTCAAATATCTTAGTTTATGTTATACTTGTGGCTTTGGTTGATCTAAAGGATGATAAGGAAACTATAGTTACTCCACCCTTAGCTGATATTTTGTCTAAAGTAACATTTGCCTCTCCCATTTAAATTCATGCTTCATCTCTTTCTCTAAAGTAACCCTATGTCGATATCCATGAAGACTTACCTTGTACCATTTATTATGAAACTTTACTGTTTGACAAGGATCCAGTCCTACAAGAAGTCATGGTTGTTCAAGAATTGCTAACCCCAATCAAATGTTCTGGTCTACCTAATCCCTTCTCCCCTATAAAGGTAAAATTTTACTTAGAAAATAAGAGATATATATTTGAGATTATTAATGAAATGTTAGAGGAACAATGGATGAAATTTCAACCAAAAAATGGTAGTAAAAAAGTTGAAGTTGGAGAGGAGCCAAGGTCACAAGGTATACCAATTAATCAAAATTCTAAAAAATCATAAACTAGAAATAATGTATAAAAGCATACACAAATGAACCTTAGACACTTTCCAAGGAATAATAAATGAAGATAATTTCCTAGAATATAAGGGGGTTGAATAACCCTATGAAGCAAAGGCTAGATAGAAACATGGTTGTTAATCATAAACCTGATATCTTAATCCTCCAAGAAACCAAAATGTCAAAGGAATTTTTTTTGAAGAATAAAGCTAACATCTAGGATAAATCTCTTTTAAGTAGTACTAGTTATCAAGGTGCATCACGTAAGATGGCAATTTTTTGGGATCTTATTACATTAGAAGGAAATCTCCTTCTAGAAGCTGAATCTCATATTATAGTTTTTTTAAAGATATTCATAGTAAACTGGAATGGGTTCTTAAAAATATATATTCTCCTAATTCCAAGAATGAGAAAATAAAACTTTAGGTAGATTTAATTGTGATTAGGAAACATATCAAGGATAAAAACTAGACTGTGGAAGGAGACTTTAATTCTCCTCTGACCTTGGGGGAGAAGAAAGGGAGAAACTGCTCTCTCAATGACAACATGTTGGATTTTAGTGATTTTATTATAGAGGTGTAACTTACTGATGTCGACCTAAAAGGTAATCCCTTCACTTGGTCAAATAGGATATTGGTATAAAACCTCATTCAAGTTAGGCTTGATAGGTTTTTAGTGTCTTTTCAATAGTATTTACATTCTACCATCTCCCTTTCTTCCCTCCCTAGGATTAGATAAGATCACAACCCCTTGGTTTTCTCTAGTGAAAAGACATTCAAAATAAAAATTGCCCCTTTAAAATTTGAGAAAATTTGGCTTACTAATTTGACTCTATCAGATTCTCTAAAGGAATGGTGGAAGTTCCCAATTCAAGACTCTATTATGTATAAATTAGTTATAAAACTCAAACACATTAATTATAAACTCAAGATATGGAATAAGTTTTCTGGAATATATTATTCCAAAAATTTATAATAGAGGAGGATTTATGCATAATTTAGGAGGAAACTAATGATTTTATCTCCACTCCCTCTTTTCACTCCAAAAAAAGGAACCTTTAAGTCTTTATCACAATCTGAAAGCTAAGGAAGAAATCTTTTACTACCAAAAATTGATGAAAATTTGGATCGAGGAAGGTGATAGTAACACTAAGTACTTTAAGGTCTCATATTATATAAATTTTCAAGACAAATTTAGTTTAAAAATCAATGGGGAAGATGGGAATTGGTACAAGGATGAAAAAGATATTGAACTACAGACTGTAAACTCCCACAAAAATCTTCTAGCTCATGTTTCCTCTTAGGACACATATATAGAAGATCAGGTGGTTAATCTCATTTAGGGAGTTATCTCACAAGAATATAATACCTCCATCCTTTCTCCTACCTTAGATAAAGACATCATGTCCATTATCTTCTCTTTGTAAGGTGGCAAGGCCCCTAGCCTAGATGGCTTCCCCCCATTTTTATTTTAGGTCTTTTGGTAAATTATTCAAAATTAAGTTTTATTTATTATTACTAAATTTTTTAAATCTATAACTATGCTTCAATAATTTAATAATAATTTTCTAGTTATCATCCCTAAGAAGCATGGAGCAAACCAATTTAAGGACTTTAGACCAATCAACCTATGTTCCACTTTCTACAAAATCTACATTAAAGGTTTGGCTTTAAGATTTCAAATGTTTCTTGATAAATTTATTATAGAAAAATAAGTGGATTTTGTGTTTTGTAAAAAAATCTTGAGTGGTATTACTATTACCCATGAAACTATATAGTCAATGGTCAATTCTCCCTGATAAGGTACATTCCTCAAATTGGATATGAATAAAGCAGATGATAGAGTTTCATGGCACTTTCTAGATAGAGTCATTAAAAAATTCAAGTTTAATTAGGTTTTCAAAAATTGAATTTATTCCTACATATCCAACCCCATATTTATTATGATTATCAATGGGGCTCCCAAAGTATTTTTTTTTATGGGAAGAAGGTCTCAGACAAGGTGATCCACTCTTTTCATATTTTTTTAACATTTAAAGTTTTCAAAGGATTACAAGGGAATCCTAATGGCTTTAAACACCAAATCTATCACCCATCAACAATTTTAAAATTACACTCTAATGATGGGAGAAGATTCAATTTTTGAAGTTAAATGCTTCAAAAAAATCCTTGAAATATATGAGATAGTGTCAGGTCAAAGTGTTAACTTCATCAAAATCTCCTTATTTTTTAACAATAATTTACCTTCTCTACAAGGGAAGATATATATGATAATTTTTTGTGTTATAATCAATCTTCCTTCCTCCTACCTTGACATTCCTCTTTTTGAATGAAATATGAAATCAGATTTCTAGAATCCTCTCATAGATAGGATTCTAAGGAAGCTATCTAGATGGAAAGGGAATTTGATGTCTCAAGTTGGAAAACTAAAATTACTCAAGAGGTCATTTAAAATTATCCCTATTTACTTCATTTCCTTATTTACTATTTTTGAAAAAGTGGTAGAATAAATTGAGCATATTCAGAAGAATTTTAAAAAGTGGTAGAATAAATTGAGCATATTCAAAAGAATTTTTTTTGGAGGCAAATAGAATATAGATTCAAATTCCCCCTTTTATCCTAGAAAAAAGCCTATTTACATTTAGATAAATCAGGATTGGATATTATAAGGGTGAGATATATGAATCAAGATGTATTATATAATAAAGTGTGGATGGTGATTAAGGAATATAACCACTAGACTAGGATCATCAAGGCAAAAAATTTGAAATCTAGGGAGGGTTCCAAATTTATTATGGAAGAAGGTCCTATTAATGATTATAATTTTTGGAAAGATTTTAGAGATGGAAATGATATTATTAGGATAGTATTAAAATTAAAAATATTCAAAGGAAATAAATTTGATTTATGATAGGATATTTGGTTAAATCAAACCCCACTAGGTACCTTACCTCTTGTAGTGGGATTGAGTGAGTATTTTAAAGTGGCCATAGGTTATAGGGTGTGTGAATATTGGTATGAGATTTAAGGTATAAAAAGGTGGAAGATTATACATAAATAAGATTTGAACCATCAAAAAATTCTTTTCTTACAAAAGTTAAATATGAAACTTCAAAACATTCATATCAACATCTTCCCAAAATATGATGATCTTATTTGGAAGACTAACCCTAGTGGATTATTTTCTATCAAATCTAGTTATCTCTCCCTATGGGAATAAGAATAAATATAGGATAATTAAATTTTTTTGGATTAACATATTATTACCAAGATCAATGATTCTTTCTGGCTAGTAACTCAAAACAAAATCCAAATAATGTATAATCTGATGAGGAAGAGAATCTCTATTCCTAATAGGTGCACTTTTTTTTAAATAAGAGGCTAAATATACATAACACATTTTCCTTCCCTACTCTTTTGCTTCTCCTATTTTTCATACTTTTTTTAATTTGTCTAACTACTCTAAGGTTCCACCTGGGTCCATAAAGGATTTGATCTACCAATGGGAGTCACCTTAGGATTATCCACCTCTAAAATTTTGGTTGAATCTTGCTCTTCCTCACATATTCTAGGGAATATGTATTTCAAGGAATTTGATCATCTTAAATAATTTTAATCTTAACCATTCCTCTAATTTCAATAAAATTATGGATTTTTTAAAGATAATTGGCTAACCTATGCCTCATCTTATGATGATCTTGCTTCCCCCCATTTTTATGAAATTATATGCTTGTTTATCCTTAAAATCCCTACTCATTTCTAAAAATAGTGTGTAGATAGATTGAAGATCAAGTGGATTCACCCTCCTTCTCAATGGTACAAACTAAATTTTGATGGAGTAGCTAAAGGGAACCCTGGACCTATGGGAGCTTGAGGTGTTATCAAGGTTTCTAATGTAAACCTCATGGTAGCCTATATGGGACTAATGGGGATCCAAACCAATCATTTGGTGGAAGCCAAAGCTAATTTTTTGGGCAATGAACTTGTATTTAAGTTGGGTTTGAATAATTTTCAAGTGGAGGGAGATTCTATGAATATTATCAATTATTAAAAAGGTTCTTCCCAATCTTCCTAGAATATAACTAGTATAATAGAAGATGATAAAAATATGCATACCTTCTTTAAGGGGGTGTCAATGTTCGTGTTTTTAGGGAAGGTAATAAATACATAGATAAAATGGCCAATTAAGGGGCCTTTAGTAGATCCCTCACCCTTTGGCAAGGTGATTTGGCATATCCTAATGATGGAAACCCCTTCATTGAGCTGGACAAAGGACATTCCAATGCATGATATTATGGGTTTCATTATTTCTAACTACATTTATCAAGGGTGGAGGAGATCCTACACATGTAAGGATATCATGTCTTACCCATGCATCAAGATATTGCATGTATGAATTTATTTTGCATTAATATTTAATAATTTAAATAGAACTACTTTCAACATCGTTCTAGATTTTACTACAAGGGGCCCCATTTATGAAAAGTGTAGTAGAAGTATATAGATAAGGATAAGAGGTGACTATGATTAGGTAGAGCCTATATCCTTTATATAAGTGAAATAAGATGCTTATATTTGGAAAAATATGGTTAAGGGTGGGATCATAGGCTACATGGAGAGACTATTTGGTCATGATGTGGCAATATCTAGATATTTCTCTCATGGCTCGAATGATAGGGAGGTTTGAATGTACATTATAAAGCTCATGGCCATCAAGGAAGTTATCAGTGACATCATAGGTATGGACTATTTAGGTGTGAAAGCATTTTAAGATAAAAAGAGAAAGGATGAATTGTTTAACATTTTCTACAACATTCAAAAAAAAAAACCCAAATCTTTGAACCAAAAAGGGTTTTTTAGGTTATACCTTCCGAAAAAGTGGTTGGACGTGTGTCTGAAAATAATTAGGTACATCACCCTTGAGGGGAAGCACATGATGATATTCTCTCACCATTTTTTCTCTTCAACCACTTTAGAGGCCAACCAATTAATATACATATATTTCTTCTCAAATCATTGGAAGTGTTGGTCAATAATTTTAAATGTAATCCCTTAGCTGATATAATCCACCAAGGGCTTATATTGCTCCTAATAAAAATTGGGGAACCCCTTTAGACCAATTTTGTAATAGAGGCCATTCAAATTATAAGCAATCAAAAATAATCTATCAAAGAGGATGGTTTTTTCTCTGACCCTAAAGCTAAAAATATAGGGGTATATAATGAATATTTTAGAGTATAGAATATTCAAGGTGACTTCAATCCTAGTGGAATCTAAAAGGGGAGCCCAAAATTTGTGACACCTATCGATATTAGGGGTTGGGACTCCTTCAATTTAAAACTAAAAGAGGAGATCAAAATTCCATTGAGAAATTACAAACTAAGGTGGCAATACAGAAGCTTTAGAGCATGGAAACCTCTGATGAGTTTGAGAAGCTAAAAATATTGTTGGTTCCTCATGCTTTCTCCTCAGGTAATGTAAAATTATATTAGGATAAAGAGGAAGAAGCATCTACTAATCAAACCCTCCAATGAGAAATAACTAGCTACAGTGGTAGTGGAGATGAAGCTAGGATGGAAACTAAACAAGTGAAGGGTGAATTTAAGTTTGTAGGGCTAAAGTGGAAGAGGCCAGTCATGGAATAAATATAGGGGATAGGCAACCATACTAAAGGTAAAGAAAAGAAAATAGAGAAAATGGGGATTAAAAAAAATTGGTTCTCTATTCTAATTTTGATGATTTAGACTAACTTTCATCTAGTGTCTAGGTTTTCTCTTATCTTTTTGTTGGTTTTTAGGAATCTTTTTGGCAAAATTTAATAGTTTTGGTTGGTTTTTAGGTTCTATATCTTATTGTCTTGTTGCATTTTCCTAAATGTCTTTCAGAATCTTTATGTATGGGAAAGGGACCCTGAATACATCTTTTAACCTATCTAATTAAAAAAAAATTAATTATATTTATTTTTATTCATAAAGACATTGAAAAGGAAAAGGAAAAGGAAGAAAACTAATTTTTAAAATATGAACATTATGTTTTCTTTTAGTTAATTAGTCAATTTAATTCGGTTTTCTTTTTTCATTGAAAAATTATTTCTTTAATTTCATATAAAACACATTTAATGCACTATTGCAATATCTCATTTCATAAAATATTAGTTAACAAAATCTCTCACTCAAAAAAATTAAAAATCAAATCCAACATTTAATTTCCACATCCTTTGATTATGCTCCCATGATAAGTGTATCGACACATAATAAAAACTTTCCCATGTTTATTTTCTATCATTCTATCAAAAAACTAAAAAAGTGACATCACTTATGAGCTTTGGATGGAAGTTTTGACTCAACTCCACTTCTAAATTTTATAATTAGTTAATTAGAGGCCTTAGATAAACAAACCAAACTAGTGAAAACAAAAATATCTAAACAAATCCATTATTTATTCCACCAACAAGGAAACCTTTTCACTTTATTCAAATCTTCATCCTTAGGTCTAACCTCATCCCATTTTATTTTACTTTTACAAATGACATTGTCTAGATGAAACTAACCCAATTGATTCAATAAAATGTTAGGAGTAATTTATCTTGATGTTTTTCTTTTTAAATATAAAAATATTGATTAAGTGTTATGTGTTTTATTTTTATTTTTAAAACTAGTGTGTAGTTTCTAAATAATAAGGGGTTTGGAGTAAGGGGAAAATCTATTTTTATATGTTAAAATATAGTTTTTTAACAAGTAAATTATATGAGGAAAATAAATAAAATTAACTGAAAAAAGGCTAAGATGGATGGTTCAAAAGCTAGAAATTAAGATGCAGGACTGGGACACTATCTAGAATCTAGATCTAAACTACATCTTTTGATTGGATAGGAGTGTCATAACTAGATAGGAATGGTACTAGTGCTATATTCTACCTCTATTAATATTATCCTCAAGATCTAAGCTTTTTGGGTTTTGTTTTCAAGGTTAGTCTAAGCCTATGTAAAAAAAATTATAGGTTGGAAGTCAATAGAGATCGTTGTAGGTCCATTTTAATATCCAAAACCTTATATTCATCTACACAAATGTAAAAAAAAAATGCATCAAAAGTATAAGGGGAAAAACCTAGGTTAGGGGAAGAATGACTGCATGATCTAGAACCCCTACTACCCTGATCACTACCTACATTAACCTTCAAGATAGGGTCTCAAATCAACTGTAGTTCTCCCTTGGGGAATGTACATAATCAACATGCATGATAGATACAAGAATGAAATTCACCTAGGCCCTTCCTTGATCAAGCATGCAAGTCTATGTGTGATGCAAAATGATGACCTATACTATTGACTAATTTTTATTATGTCTAATGTACCAGAGTAGTAGGTGATAGATATAAAATGCCTTCTGAAGTCCTTTATATAGGATACTCATTATTTCAAATTTGGGAAATTTATTTACGTTAGGATGGCATTGGGAAACATAAGGATAAATATAAAAAAGGGGATAGGACCTATTGAGTGAAGTAAACTAATTGTTTGAGGTGAAAATGGCTTTGGACAAGAGCATTGGAAATGGACATTAATGGCACTAGTGTTGTTGTCCAACCCTAACACTCTTTTCATAAAGTTTTGGGACTTGGGGAGATTGAAAGAGGATGTAAAACCTAACTTGGATGAGGTGTAATGATTATATGAAATGCATTGGATGACTGGGAATAGGAAAAAAGGTGTCTAGAGCATGTAACAAGACTGAGATAACTAAAACAAAAGACATGGCTAAATCTGAACAAGCCTCATATTCTTTAGTTGGAGTCTCCTATGAAAGGACTATGAAAAGATGTGATATGTGTGGTTTCTTGACCAATTTAAGGTGTAAAAATTTTCCCCCATTTTAATCTAGTAATGGAATGAAATGAAGTACTAGAGTAAAAGAAAGAAAATAAAATGCATACCTGAACCTACCTACATGGAGATAAGTGTGCTAAAAAAAGGTCCAACTCACTTCCTATCTAAACAAGTGGATGGAGAGATGAATAATGCTTATAGAAGGAAGGAATACCTAATATGGATGCCCCTATACTAAACCTAGAAGTATAATATGTATAACATGGAGAAGGAGGATAATACTTACCCCCTGTGTTGAATCTGACTGGAATGAGAAATACCTAAAGGTCCAAAACTAATGTATGCCCTCTATCCAACATAAAATCATGTAATTTTTAATTTGTGTCATATGAGATAGCTCTTGAATCCCAGGATTGTATTATGTTCTAACAATGTTGACATGGATAGCCAAATGTATACTAGAAACTAGGCCCCTTTTAGCCACTCTAAAACTGGTACACTAAGCTTAGATCAAAGCTACTCAAGAACTTGAAAACTGAGGAACTTGAGAGGTTAGGATTGTATGAAAGCCAACATAAAATGATTCCAACCACCTATAGATGGAGTAAGGCACATAACTACTGATAATCTTTAGGGAATGTTGAACTTAGAAAGAAATAAAACAAATGTGCCATGCACATTTCCCCCAATCAATAGTGTTTAAAACATGGATTTTGGTCTAGAAGTTGTATCAACTACCCTATTTAAAATTTGAAGAGGGAGCCATAATGCCACATGTGATTCCCCCTATATCTATAATCTAGTAAATGTGTAAGAAGAGAATGGTATATATCTATGATTTCAATCTATATAATCCTAGATGTTTAAGAACATGAACATATTTTCCATGCCCCTAAATCTTGTATATGAGTGATACATATGTATAGTCTAGTAATATATATAACCACATGTGATATGACCTATCATTACATGCCCCATGTGTAAAACTAGAGATCAAAACATTATGATATTCACTATGCCTATAATATGCTATATGTTCCTATAATTGTGTCATGTTGTATGAAGCTATATGTGTGAGACATGTAGTAATACACATGCTCCTAAATCTGGTATATGAGTTTGAATCTATATTAAAGTCACTATGAATCCATTTAATTTGAATGACTATATTTATAAATTAAAGGTATATCCCTCTAAATGTCTTAAGTAATACTAAATGACTCATGTAATCTACATCACTATATATTTCAACCAATCTGATATGAATCTAATAATATAAATATTTAAAGTGTAAGAACCATTGTGTATCAACTTATGAAAATGGATGGTTATGTTGGGTAAGTGTAGGAATAGGAATAGTAGGAATGATGCCCCAATTTTTGGAAGACGGATGGGATCTATGATAGAAGAGGTTGAGCCAAAAGTGATGACTAGTGGTTTGATGATATAAGCAATGTTGGTATATTTTGAATTGATTGAGAGGTTGTTTGATTGATTAGACTAATTTGTTTTGAAATTTTAATGAGTTGTTGATTGGTTAGGCTGAATTGTTTGATAGTTGAACAAGTTGTTGATTGGTTAGGACCAAATTATATGTTTGATAAAAAATTGGTATAAATATGTGTGTGCCATAGTAAGCAGATGGTGTAAAAAAAAGTGAGGCTCATGTGATTCCAAAGGTATATTTATTATGATTTTGTGAAATAAAATGGTTTGTAAAATGAAGCTATGAGGTTGAAGTTATAGAAAAAATAGTGTTTTGCTTTGAATGAGAAAGTTATTTGATATAGGAGAAATGGTTTGATTCTTGATTCATTTATGTATTGAATAGGTTGATATTTAGAGCTATAGAGTAGGAGATATATTAAGTAGACAAGCACCTACTATAACCTATTTTGAGTAGTTGGTAGCCCAAGTGGAGACTAGTGGGGAGGTTACCCTAGTAAGTAGATGAAACATGTGATTTTTGCCTATTTAGAAGCCTATTTTTGATGTTTTTGATGTGTTTTAGGTAGCCTAGAAAATTTTTAACTAGTTATAGCACTCATTCTCCTCCTCTAATACTATTTTCTAGGCTCTAGTACTATTGTCCAAGCTGCATCACTCATGTCCAATGTTGTCTTATACCCAACATTGTTGTCTTTGAAGCTAGATTTTTTTGGGATGTTGCTTAGTTTAGTTTCTATGTTTTTACTTGGCTATTAATTCATCATGGTTAATTGATGTATATTCTATTTTTTTGTGCTTTTTCAAGGTGAGTTATGGATGAGAGAGTTTTATAGAGGTCAATTTATGGTGACACTATGATTGTTGCCTTTATCAGCTGATGAGAGGGTTGTTATAGATAGCGAAGGGTTTGGTATTGTGTGTGACCTAAGACTTATGAAGTAGGATACGTATATAATAATCACATTATGTGAGAGTTAGAATGTAGATTCATGTTATTTTTAGCTTCTTACTTGGGATATTACTATTATTCTGGAGGATGTGTACCATATTCTACACTTACCAATTAGTGGGCAGGTGACATTACAAGATGATATGGGTGTAGATGATATTGATCATGCATCCCCATATTTTATTGGTGTGACTTTAGGAATACATAAAAGAGGTAGTGATAGTGATGTATTACTATCAGTTATTATGCAGTTGAGTGTTTCATACCTATAGAAATGGTTGGTCATGTTGTTGGCTTCATTTATTATTATAGATGGGAGTGGGGTAAAGATTATATATATGATGCATAGGATTGTGTTTAGTATAAATGTATATGACACTATGTTATCATGGGGTAGGACTATGCTTTCCCACTTATACATGGATATTTACTAATTTACCTAGGAAGCATTTGGTGGTGGTGTGATCATAACAACTTTATTGCATTATTGGGATTATGAGTACACAAAAGTTGTGCAGCTAATAGGATTATCAAGGGAGAGGTGGGAACCTCCACATCCATATAGGGAGTAGTGGATGAGTACATTGGCTATTTGGTCTCCTAGGATAAATCACTAGAGATGAGTTTTAGATAGATTGGTGGCTTGAGATATCATATAGAGGCCCTATAGAGGATTCCCTAGGTGGCTCAAGGATAGAGTGTAGTTGTGGTATATGAGGGTTAGTTATTGGTTACATGACCACTAGGTTAGAATGTATGAGCACTTTTAGTATGAACACATGACTAGGTAGTTTGGGGTATGATAGGATGTGCCCCTAGAAACATGAGTGTTGTTGAGGAGTGCATAGGCACCAGTAAGGGTAGGAGCTCATGAAAGGCCTATTAAGGTTGAGTTGGCACCATTACCTTTAGATGCATGAGATGCAGATATAGATATTCCTAATGTAGATGATGTTGGATGCACAAAGGCATATACCACATGGTGGGTGAGGCATAGATGGGCTTCATTATAGCATATTGGTGGAGGAGATGCCCCTGAGTATGAGGACTCTACTTCAATCAAGATGATGGGAGGTAAGCATTGATTATATCTTAATTTTTATTTAATTTTTTACATATTTTAGCTTGTTTTGAAAATGCATGTCTAATGCAGTGTTTTACTTTTGTGTGTAGGTGGAGTGGAAGGTGCTTAGGATGAAGCACTTCTTGGGGGAGGAGGTGGAGATGATGGGTTTTAGGAGACCATCATCAAGTCTAAACTTTGAGATCTCACATAACATGTTCCTAATGATGTTATGGAGGAGGGTTTGATAGAGCAAGTTATAATTATAGCTAACATTTATGCTCATTTATTTGATAGGGCTACTACATCTACAACTACATATGTTAAGGTAGCAAGAGAGAGAGATGAGTTGAGATCTGAGCAAGATAGGCATAATATGCCTCCACTTTATTATGGATCAATGGGTAAATAGATTATGGATGAGTACATATATTTATAGAGGTGTTATTTATACTTGTGTAAGGAGCACGATTAATTGCTAGAGTGAGATAATCATCATAAAAGGTATTCAGAAGCTCAAGGAAGTGTAGGGAAATCAAGTGTGAGGCTAGACTATGGGATTATTACTAGAGAGAGTGAAACTAAGAGTGAGGGCATGATGCCCATTCATGATTGACTGTATCTTGATATGATGTATACATATTTTAAAACTTGCTTATATGTATATGGATACTAGGTTGTTTTTTATTTAGGCGTATTGTGTTATGGGATTTGAAATATAATGGTATATTCATTGTATATGGTTTTTTTTAGAAGTAGTTAATCTAGTATTGATGTTGAAGGTTGTATATGTTTGGTTAAATGGTACTTAGGATATGTGATTTGATGGTTTTATTGATAATTACAATGTTAGGATATTGATTTTGAATTGTATTCATATATAAGCAAAAATTTATTTATTTTGTTGATTGGCAAACTATTTGGATAAATTTGATTTGATTTGAGAATGGTAAAATAGGATTTAGATAAGTTGATTTGGTAAGATATGGATTTTTATAGGTTGGTTTTGGCTATGGATAGTTATTCGGAATTAGGAATTTTAGTTGTTAGTATGTGGGTATGTAAGATATCATACTATGCATATTAATTCCTTGAAAGTTTATCAAGAATAAAAAAATCTAGCTAGACCGTTGGCTCCATCATTGCCCTGCTAAGTGAAGTTTATAAACTAAAAACATGTATGACTATGTTTCATATCACTATAAAAACCCTATTGGCCAATTGAACAAGTGTTTGTATTGCTCATACTATGTAGGAATATGCTCTACATTTGATATTTAATGTTGTGTACCAACTGTAGATGGACATGGAGACTATAAAATGTAGCTTTATTAGATGTGGAACCATAACTATTTGTTTTGAACAAGGCTCATCTATCTATAATCATATACCTTGTGGCCTCTGTTGTGATGTATATGACTAAGCCATAGATCAAGCTAGATTTGAAACTTATGACGTAGGCTCATTTTAATCTCAATCATAGTGGATTGTTACATGAGATAGGACCCAAAAAATCTAGTTATAGTGTATATTTCTCATGAGTAGTACTTTGTGATGTGGGTTCATTTAATATTAATTATAATAAATTTATATGTTAGATAGGACCAACAAATTCTTGTTGTAGTGAATATTTCTCATGAATAGTACTATGTTGTGGTGCCTATGACTTTGCTAGATATGTATATGAAGCTACACTATGTACTCCTTGGACTACACTATTATATTTAGGTTGCTCTCATTGTACTAGGATATCTCTTGTGAGGCTTTGTCCTATAACCTACATTACTCTTACAATGAGTGATTGATTATTCCTATGAAAAAATGTCCTAGGATGACTCAGTGATGGATGAATGAGGTCTATAGTTCCATAATGGAGGAGATCTTAGTTCCCCCTATGTGAATGTTATGATGCCATTATCAACACATCTATTAATGTAATCCCTGAGTCCATAACAACCATTATCTCTATGTCTATAGATATGATGATAGTTGTAAAAAGGATGACATGGTTATTTTTGTAAGAGATGTGGATCTTATCAATGAGTAGAAGGCAATGTGATTAACCTCATATCTAAGAGTGATAATAATATGATATATGTGATATCTTTCTCTAAATCAAACTGTAGTGTTGCCTTGATATTGTTCTCTATAGTACATATTGTATGTTGTACTCTAGAGACTAGCTCTATAATCTTAACCAATTACTTTTCTGGTTGTGGTTTCCTATCTTGTTTAGGACATGGTGGATGATGGATTATAGGAGATATATATACTACTATGAAATTTAGAGTAATTTGATCAACTAAATCTCCCTCAATTAATCCTAATTTCTTTTTCAAAGCTAGAAATATATATCATAAGTACCTAAAAGAAGACTCTATTTGATATAGTAGATGCTCAAGAAGAGGTTGGAGAAGATCTTTAATAAATATATGTTTAATCTATAAATTTGTCAGTTTGTATATCAATCTTAACATGTGATTCTTAAATCATAAGATATAATCACTAACTATCTCTAAATTATTATGATGTAAAGTTCCAAATTTTTCATATGTAACATGAGGGCCCATGTTTGTTATGTAATGTCTGAGAAATGCCTCCTTTAGGTCATCATATGTGTGAAAGGAACCAATGGGGAGTAGATGAATAACCAAATTTATTTTTCCACCACTAGTGTGTACTATAATAATTTTATTAGAATCAAAGAACTCGCATGAGATGTCAAAGCCTTTTGAAAGGCTTGAAGGTATACAAATGGATCTTTAGTTCCATCAAAGTGAGGAAATGATAGTATCTAGAAATTTTTAGGTAATGAAGATTATATGAATGTCTTAAAAATCATGTTACCATGTATATCATTGGCATCCATCCAAGACTTAAAGGCCTTATTTTCTAAGGTAGAGATATTTTCTTGGTGTTGTAATTCATCAGCTGCATGCATCAAAGAGAGAATCTTTTGGGATGGTACATTATCATCTTAAAGTGGTTCACTTAATCATTGAATTTGATTATTAATTTTTACCATGGGAATTCAACATTTAGCAATTGGGTCATAAAGAGGGGGTGTGCTCACTTGACCCTTGGGAGTAATGGTAACTTGGACCTTACTTGAGGGATGTGGGATACCATTCTCTTTAGGTGAAGAGTGAGAACTAGGTTCTACTGTAGTAAGGGGTGGCTTGGAGGATTCATTGGTAGATTTATGTTTTAGTGAATGACATTCTAATTCAGTAGAAGATGTGCTATTAGCATTAACATTTGCATTATTTGAAATGAAATCATTCATAGAAGTAGAAACAATATTTATAATTACATTATGTTTGCAACGAGTGAGTTGAACTATGCATTGGCAATTTGATTATATTACACTTATATTCTTGTAATTTGAAAATTAGAGAGAGAGAGAGAGAGAGAGAGAGAGAGAGAGAGAGAGAGAGAGAGAGAGAGAGAGAGAGAGAGAGAGAGAGAGAGAGAATAAAAGTACCTTTGCATGACTAATTTGTTAATTTGATGTATTGTGCATAGGAGAATGGGGTGAAAAGTACCTTGGCCATTTATCAAAATTATTTTCTTTAGAAGAGGGAATAAAAGATATAGGTTTGAGATAATAAGATGCATCTACTTATACTTCATTATAAATATCATGTATATCATCATATTCCTCATTACAATAATAATAGTTATCTTCATTATAAAAGAAATCATTTTCCACATTTTTAGTTAATGTGTAATTTTGTAAATTTAGCCATTCATTATCATAATTATGATAAAATTTTAAAAATTGAACCATGGGATGAGAGGGAATAAGTGCCTTAGTGTCCATTTTATTTCTTTCACTAAATATAATATTAAAAATTACTATTACACAAACAAAATGCAAAAATTACTATGAACATAGAGATTTTGAAAATACTTTTGACTATCCAAACAATTTTTAAATATTCCAAAGTATTTTTCTAAAAATTTTAAGGGAGGAAAACTTTGGGATTGAGGACCTAATTTGAAAATCAAGGGTTTTGGGTTAGGGTTTTAGATTTTTTTTTTAAAATTATGCAATAATTTTAAATTCTAAAAATAATTTTGAATAGAATAATTTAAAAAAAAAATTATACAAAAATTAGAAATTAGAAATTTTAATTTTTACACATGAAAAATACTTATTTTGTAATTATTTTTGACAAAGTAAATAATTTGTAAAAATTCTAAATTTTTCATCTAACATTTTCAAGGAAGGAGGCTTAGGGTTTGAGGACATAGTTTTGAAATATAGGGTTTTTGAGCTAGGGTTTTAGATTTTTTTTGAAAATTATGCAATAATTTTAAATTATAAAAATAATTTTTTATAGAATAAATGCACAAAAATTAATTCAAAAAATTAAAAATTTGGATTTAAATTTTTGCAAAAAATATGAAGGAAAAATCCTAAGTGTACCTAGGGTTTTGTATTTGTTTGAAGTAAGTCAAGTTCACCAAATGTTTTGTTATTTTTGGGAAAACTAGTGTGTAGTACCTAAATAATAAGGGGTCTATAGTAAGGGTAAAATCTACTTTAATATGGTAAAATGTATATTTTTAACAACTAAATTATATGAGGAAAAGAAATAAACTTATATAAAAATAGGTTGAGATAGATGGTTCAAAAGCTATAAATTAAGGCACAGGATTGAGACACTATCTATAATCTTAATCTGGAATTCATTTTCTAATTAGATAGGATAACTAGAACTAGACAGGAGTGGCACAAATACTATAGACCACCTCTACCACTATTTTCCTCAAGATCTAAGCTTTTTGGGTTTTGTTCACTAGGTCAATGTGAGCCTACGTAAAAAAAATTAGAGGTTTATAAGTCAACATAGCTCACTATAGGTATTTTTTAATCTCCAAAACCTTATATTCATCTACACACATGCAAAAAACTAATGAGTTAAATGTAGAAGGGGAAAAAACTAGGTTAGGGGAATAATGATCACATGATCTAGAACCCCTATTATCCTGATCACTACCTACATTAATCCTCAAGCTAGGATCTCTAATAAAATGTAGTTCTCCCTTAAAGAATGTGCATAATCAACATGCACAATAGATACAAGAATTACTTTTGCCTAGGCCCTTCCTTGATCAAGCATGCAAGTCTATGTGATGTAAAATGTTGAGATATACTATTAACTAATTTTTATTATGTCTAATGTGCCAAAGTAGTAAGTGCTAGATATAAAATGCCTTATGAAGTCTTTTATATAAGAGAATCATTATTTTGAATTTGGGAAAATTATTTGAATTAAGTTAACATTATGAAACTTAAGGATGAAGATAATAAATGGGCTAGGACCTATTACGTGAAAGAAACTAACCATTAGAGGTGAAAATAGCTTTGGACAAGAGCATTGTAAATGGACATTAGTGGTACTGGTGATATTTTCCAACCCCAATGCTCTTATCCTATAGTCTTAGGACCTAGGGGGAATGGAGAGAGGATGAAAAACCTAACATGGCTGAGGTTGAATGACTATTTGAAAGGATTTAGATGACTGGGAATAGGCAAAAAGTTGTCTAGAGTATGTAATAAGACTAAGATGACTAAAATGAAAGATATGGATAAATGTGAATAAAGCTTATATTTTCCAATCAGAGTATCCTATGAAAGGACTATGAAAATACATGATATGTGTGGCTTCTTGACCAATTTAGGGTGTATACATTATTCTACTTATTTCTCTTTGATTTAGTATATTATAGTGCCCTCTCTACTAGATTTGTTTTTCCCTAAAAAAACACCATAAATCAAGAGAAGAATATTGGTATAGAATAATGCTCCCACTAAGATGAATATTCCAAAATCCTAATAGGGTAGCTCAACCAATTTTAATAAGCTTGGGCCATTCAACAAGCTCAACCCATTCAATAGAATACAAGTTTCATTGACCCATCACTCTTTTCATTTGTCTCAACTTGATCTTATAAATTCAAGTGTGTAAAGTTAATGCATTTTTTACTATGCAGGCATAATCCTTCAACTTATCTTTAAGGTACACGATTAAGTTATAACTATGTTAATTCTACACTGGTTATTATTATTAGACAATTGTGATTTATTAGGGACTATGCTCACCAAACTCTTTTCTAATGGGGAAGAGGCTAGAGGGTGAGAATCACAAAGTAATGAATTATACTCACCATTCCTCTCCACCTCTAAAAATTTCTTACAATGTTTGTGTGTTAAATTTTGACCCCTTTCCTTATGATTATTACTAAAAATACATTGGAAAATATGTATTTTTATTAATTAATAATCATGGATATCATTCAGTTAATGATTAAAACATAGATGAGTGTATAATACCATAAAAATTGGCATTTAATTAAAATTTCTCATGAAATCCTTGAACTTAACATTAAAATACATGATTGAGTTGTAACTAGGTTACTTCTAGATTAATAATAATTATGAGACAAGGTTGATTTATTATGCAATACACTCACCAAAATCTTTTCCAATGGGTAAATAGGTTAAATGGTGAGAATCCCAATTATGGTGAATTATATTCACCATTTTTCCCCCTTACTAGAATTTTTTTTTGATTTTTATGTGCTAAAGATTTAACTTGTTATTATTACCAAAATTAAATAATAAAAAATGTCATTTTGGTAATGACTACTCATGGAGGTTATTTGGGTGATGAAAAAACATACATGAGTAAATAATCCCACAAAAATTATATCTAATTAAAATTTGTTGTAGAATCCTTCAACTTAACATTAAAATAAATGATTGGGTTATAACTAGGATAATTCCATTTGATAATAATTATGATACATTGGTGATTTATTAGGAACTACACTCACAAAAATATTTGTTAATGGGGAAAGAGGGTCGATGGTGATAATCCCAAAGTGTTGAATTATATTCACCATTCCTTGCCCCAATAAAAAATTCTTATGGTATTTGTGTGCTAAATTAGGTTCCATCACCTTATACTTGTTACAAAAAATATATGAGGTGAATATTAATTTTTATAATGAATACTTACATAGACCATTTGGGTAATGACTAAAATATACGAAAGGAAAAAAATCTACAAAAAATATATCTAATTAAAATTCCTCATGGAATCCTTCAACTTAGCTTTAAAATACATGATTGGGTTGTAACTTAGTTAATTCCACATTGGTAATAATTATGATATAAGGGTTATTTAATAATCAATACAATCATCAAAATCTTTTCTAATGAGGAAATATGATAGAGGGTGAGTGTTATAGGGAAATTGGGCCATCCAAATTTCACTACTCTATTTTTATCATTTTCCCATCAATTTTCATATTGTCTTATTTTCAGTGATATTTTATGGGACTCCACATCCCAATGGACAAGGAAATATTTTTAATTAGTCCATAGGTAGTAAATTGTATATTTGATTTTGTGGTTTTGATAGTAAAATAACCAACTTATTTATATTATTAGTTATTTTATAATTAATTAATGTTAATTAAAGTCATTACATTACTATGTAATTTTAAATTCATTTAGTGAATTACTTCTTTTTATAATTAGTATTGTTTTACAAATACAAATTGAAAAATGTATTTAATATTGTAAATTTTCCTAAATAATAAAATCGAAATATGGGAAATTGAAGTACTTTTGATCTTCCTTGGTGGAGAAAAATATGGTAAAAATAGGAAAAATATATATATTTATTGAGGTTCTTCTTTCTTTAAAGCTCTTGAAGAGAGTTGGATGCAAATTTGTGTGGAGCTATGTAATTTATAGATAAGAGAAATGAAATACAAGAAAGTAGGTGAGATTGTTATTGGATTTCATAGATTTTAATGTCTTTTATTTATGAATTACATTTTTATATTTGTATATGAAGAATAAAATAAAATTATACATTTTCTTGATTATATGCAACCTATGGTGTTTCTAAAATTTGTGTTGAAAACCCCATGATTGATCTTTCTTGATGTCCATGAGTTTTAGGTGTGTTTTATCTCAATTAAAAAATTTACCAAGTGTGTGTAATATGGTTTGTGAAGATACTTTATGGTTACAAAAAACCCCTATTTTTCCCAAAAACTTGTTGATCCTATGTTCAGTTTTGTGTGAGAGGAAGGATTTCCATTTTTTTATTTACTCTTGAGTCATCCCAATGGTACTTTACTTTTATCCCACTATGGGTTTTTCATATTTTATAGTTTTATTTTATTAATTTAATTCAAAAGTACATAAAAACCCAAAAATATTTATATCCTATGAGGTAACTACCCCTCTCAAATGTAGAGTATAATCACTATCTCTATGATGATTTCTCCAAGTATTGGTGAGTTTGCATCACTTCCTATTAGGTTAGTCATAAAATCAAGGTGACCAAAATTTACACAAAAAATTTTTGGGGACTCCATTGAGGATCAAAAAGATGACTTTTATTCATATAATTTTAAGATAATATTACCCTTTAAAAATAATGTTTTTGAATCCATTGAAAATATGCTTAGAAATGATGGAATATATCCCATCATTCTAATTATTTCAATCTTTATATTTCTACCCATTGTTTGATTTTGGTTGTAATTATGAAAATACTCATGATTAATAAATAATATATATACCTTAAAAACATTTGAAAGAAATCATAATAATAAATAAAAGAGAATTATTTTAAAACATCCTAAATTAGGGGTTGATTATATTCATGAAAATAATGATACAACAAAAAATGTTTTCCTCTTCATATTGCATTTAAAAGAAAATTTGATTCATGATATTTTTGATGATAGAAAAAGAGTGTAGTTTTTTAATGATTCCTAAGGATCCATACAAGTCAAAAGGAAATAAATTCTCCTAATTCAAAATTTAACTCAAGTGGAAGAATATA
Source organism: Torreya grandis (assembly GCA_037957365.1). Classification (NCBI taxonomy): domain Eukaryota; kingdom Viridiplantae; phylum Streptophyta; class Pinopsida; order Cupressales; family Taxaceae; genus Torreya; species Torreya grandis. Next base: position 2,350,768 of record JARHVA010002642.1, read on the forward strand.
TGGAAAAGGAAAATTTGGCCTCTTTTTAAGAACTTGAGACGAGTCCCAAAAGTAGTGGGATTCATACTAGTGAATATAAGGTGTGTAATGACATTGAAAATAAGCACATAATAGATTTTAAAGAGGAAACAAAAAATAATTAGAAAGAATTTTCTGACCATTTTGAGTGTTAAGAACTTTTAGTCCCAAGATCACATGTGGAGACACCTATAGGAGATTCGGTTCAACAATTCATGGTTGAATAATCTCAAGAGAAAATAAGAGGTGAAGATGTTGGAGGTATGTGCAAGGTTGTTCATGTTTAAAGTTTCAAGTAAAAATAAATCCCTCTCATTCATGAGTAAAATCCAAGTAATTTTTAATTTCTAGTTGTGCATGCCCAAATGTTTAAATTAGTATTTATCTTTCCTCCCATGCCTTATGCATTTCCCATAGAAAAAATAAAAAACATGTTGTATTTAAATTTATATTTCTATTTAATGTTCTCATTACACCAAATTTTACACTACAAAGGCTCATACTTTTATCAAACCCCCTCCCTATAAATGACATTGTTTATTATTATTGTGTTTTTTGTTCCTTTCTAAATAATTTTCATTGCGTTATTTTACCTTTCATTTTTTTGTTGTGTGTGTGTTTTTGTGTCTAATAGATCCCATATTGTTCAATGTGGTGTTTTATCCTTATCCCTATCTTGCTTTCTTTATCCCATAAGGTATTTGGGTGGTTGTGATCTTTTACATAGATACTATTGTTTTAGTGAAGTTATAGAAATAATTTTGTGTAAATTTTCACTTTAGAGTTGTTCATTTGGTGTTTAAATTCTATAAAATTCATAGTTGAATGAAAATGGTGGTTTTTTGGGAGTTTTATTTTCAATTTCTTTTTAACAACTCAACAAGAAAGGTAAATGGTGAGGCAAAATGTGTTATGTATCAAATCAATCTGCATTGTTACTTCCAATAGAATGATCAACAAGGATAGGATTTTGTAATAAAATTTCAAATTTGTAATCTGATTGTTATAGTGTAAAATTTGATTTTTAACAACTAAATACTCTAAGATAGGGTAAGAAAGAGTTGAATTTGTAGAAACTATGGAGGAAGACCTAATTCTCACTGGCAAAATAAATAAATAGTACATTTTTAGTCAAATCTCCACTTTGAAATTGATCTTATAATTTGGTGCATTTTATGGTGGCTCTTAAATTTTTTTACCATTCCAAGAGAGAATACATCATGATTGACTACTATGACCACACTATTGGCATAAGTTAGAAAAGATTTTAAGGGAAGGGACGTCAAAAAAATACAAAGTGAGATTTACTCAATAACCAAGAGAATAAATGAAACATTTTGGTTTTTTTGCTATAAATTCATTATGCTCATAGATAGATTTGTTCCATTATCATATTATGGCTACTTCACAAGGCAGAGTAAAGATTTAGATGGGGAATCAAGAAAATATTGAAAATGCCAAAATTTTGTGCATTAATCATGATGAACCTATGGACTTACTAATAATGCTAAGTGCACCAAAACTTGAATAGTGTAATTTATAACTAGATAAATACTTTAATTCTAAATGAATTATTAAATATGGAGCAAAATATTTTTTTGGGTTCTCTGATGAGAAATCACATGCTAAATGAAAGTAAAAGTTTTGGTGAGCATATACATAACCTTTTGTAATCAGGAGCATATTTTATTGAGAAGGAAATACACTTGGCATTTGTCATGCATAATGAGGATTTAGATCAAGTAAAAGACTTCATCACATATGATATGAAGAGATTTCTCACTATTGGTAGCCTTGAATTTATTTCTAGATTGATTTGGTTTGTTAGGGTATAATTTTCAATAGAGTCATTGGAATATTGTGTATAATAGAAAAAAACAATATTTGAATTCAAACTTGACAAAACTTCAAGTAGAGTTCTATTTTCATTAAAATTCTAGAAAGATGTATGAGTTGGAACACAACTATCTACTAAGAGGGGAGATGAATCAATAGATTGAATAAATTAGTCATTTTTAAATCTCTTTTAAAAACAAACTAAAAATGATATGCATATTAAAACATATATGTAAAGATTACACACAAAAAAACACATAACACCATATTTATACATGGAAAACCCAATATGGGAAAAAATATGGTGAGAATAGCTACTAGAATTTACTATTCTAATCCAACCTCATAGTCAAAAGCTCACTAGTTACACATTTGAGGGAATTGACCCTAAGGAAACACCAATCCCCTAGTTTAAGAGAACAAACTCTAAGTAAGAACCAACTCCCTAATTTAAGATCACCAACTCTGAGGAATCACCCACTCCCTAACTGAGCACCAACTCAACGTATCTGACAGCACCCACCAATCATATGTATATGGAGTTACAAGTCCAAATTATAATATATATTCATAAAATAATCCAATCTCAATTCTCTATTATAGGTCTAGTCTTTAACTACTCATACTCTACTAATTATCTCTATCTACTCTTTCACTCTACCCCTCTATCTCTATGTCTATATATATCTATATTCTACACACTTCATTTCTATCTATAACCTCTTCTCTTCTCTTCTAGTTTTATGTCTCTTATATTTTTATATTTAACACAATTCAACTACAACAACTCTTTCTTGTATCCTAGATGACATATATAAGCATTTTAACTAGGGTTCCATATATTCTTTGTGTTCACACTTACTTGTTAAGACATCACACTCAATTTTGTTATACATTAGTTCTTATCTTTAATAGCAATTTTCTTGCATCTTCAACTCATGCTCACTACCATGATTCTTGGTCTCATTACTATTTTTAGCATATACTGGGCTCTAGTTTTAGTTCACATGCCATATTACAAAATTTTAATTGATTAATGCAATCAAATTCATTGTATGTGTCATAATTTATGTCTTAACTACAAGTTCCTCTACTTGACCATTAGGATTATCATATCTTTAAATACTAAGTGTTGATCTTAATCTTGGAACCATGATCTAATGATCCTGGTTCAATCAACTCAACTTTAAAATACATTTTTTAGATCAAGTTTTAATAGGCTCACATGCTCTATTTTATCTTTGTATGCTTTTACACATTAAATTTTTAACTTTAAAATGTATCCATTGATCTTTTTGATATGAGCTCCCACATGTTGTTAGATATTCAAAATTGCATGAGTTTTACCTTTACTTGTCATTAAACATTGAGCTCCTCGTCTCATCTCACTAATTTTTGAGTCTTTGTAACAAATACACTCCATCGATCTCATCAAACTATCTTAGTCTTTAACTCACCTTTATCTCATTAAATATATAACACTTGATCCCATTGAGTCTACTCATTCTATTATATTTTCATTGCATAATCATCCACTCATCATTTGATCTTCTAACAAACTCAAAATTTATCTCATCTTAACATTAAACTTAGACCATTTATCCTCATCTCACTAAATCCTAACATCTTGGAGAAAATGCGCTCCATTGATATCTTTGATATTTTTTGAACTTTACCTTATGTAGATTTGACTAAGTATGGGGACCATCTCAATATGCCTAGAAGGCTAACTTTACACCTTCATATCTTTTACTTCACTCATCTACATGTTCTAAAATTTGGATCATATAAATTAGGAATGATACTTAATAAACCCATATGCTCAATTCTTCTTTAAGTCTTCACATATGTGATGTATAAAACCATTAATATTCTCTCTCAGATTCTTCTATCATAGATCCAACTATGCCTAAAACTACTTGGAAGGCCAACTTTGTTCTTACATAACTTTTGATGTACTTTATCACATGACATATAATTTAGTGCATAATATCTTCTCACATAGGGGATTCCATCCATATATTCATCTAATCTAGAAACCTTCATATGTGTAAGATATTACATCATCAAAATTCCTACGCAACTTTTTATTTCCATCACAAATCTAACTATGGGAAAACACTATCAAAATGCCTGGGAGCCCAAATTTTCATATTCCTATCTTTTTTCATGCTACATCATGTGACCTAAGATTTACCTCATAGAAGCTAGACACAAAAAATGAACAAAACCATATGATCATTTTGTCTTGATGCCTCCATGTGTGAAAATGTTGACCTCATCAACATGCTTACTTGGCTCTACTTAAACCCTTTTACAAATTTGGCTAAGTATAGAAACTTAGTGAATTTTGCTTGGATATCCAACTTTGCATCCCCATATCTTTAATCTTGCTTCATTGCATGGATTCAAATTTGGCTCATAATAACTAGGGACTAATGTGATCACAACCATTTGACCAAATTCCCTAGACTCATTCACACGTGGTAATGGTGACATCAATAAATTACCTATTCAAATTTTCTTCTATAGACCCAAAATGTATAAATAAACAATATGAGGAACCAGATGAATTCCAAAATCACTCCGATCATCCTTAGCCTCTAATAATATCCTTTTCACATCCTTAAATCATCATACTTATCCTTGAACATCAATGACATCCATAATGCCAATAATTTCCCTTTCGACATCAATGACAATCATATTGATATCAATTTCCCCCTTTGTCATTGATGGCAAACTAAATGCTCTAATCTTCTAATATTTTTATCCTTCTCTAACCTTTCTTGCATTAGCTTCTAGTGAGTATGAACTAAATTTGTTCATACCAAACTCACTTTCCATTAGGCAATGTCACATTTGCCTAAACTCAACTTGGACACATGATCTAGTCTTATTTAGCATTTGCACTTTTTCTCCAAACTTTTACAAAAAATCATTTGCACTTTTTCTCCCCCTTTGACATCAATGGCAAAGGGACTCTATCTCACTATTTTTCCAAAATTTTCTCCCCTTTAAAGGAGTTTGTCCAAGAACCTGAAACCATTAACTCATTATACATTTGAAAAAAAATGCATATATAAGTTGAATTTGCTCCCATCTTCTAGGGTTTAACAAAGTTTCTATGGTCCTCCCCTAGTCCCATGCCCCATCACTAGGATCTAGTGATGAGATGTAGGAGCCACTACTCCCAACTTCTATCTTTGATACTCAAATTTTTCCTTGGGAAGAGGTTTAGTGAATATGTTTGTAATTTGATCTTAAGTTGGCACATAATCCATTGTGACCTCTTAATTTAAAACCTTTTATATTAAGAAGTGATACTTGATTGATATGTGCTTGGTTCTAGAATGCATCATTATATTCTTTGATATGTTAATATAACTTTAATTATCATAAAGAATATATATATGTGATGTGTACTCTACCTTGATGTGTTTTAGTGTTTTCTTCATCCAAAATACTTGAGTGCAACATGCCACTGCTACCACATACTTTCCTTCTACTATATAAAGAGTACCTAACTCTTAAATTTTATGCCCATGAAACAAGTTTCTTTCCATGGAAAAATTCACCACCACTAGTGCTTCTTTTATCATCCACACTTCCTACCCAATCTACATATGTATATGATGTCAAAATTAAATAGTCACCTTTGGGATACCATTAACCATAGTCAATTATTATCTTGATATATCTAAATATTATCTTCACTACATTCACATGTGACTGTTTAGGAGTAGATTAAAATATTGAAACCATTCATATTGCTTGCATAATATCAGGTCTTGATGCAGCTAGATATAAAAAGCTACCTATCATTGATCTATACAAAGTTTAATTTTCATCAAGGGACTCATCCTCTTTACTCAACTTAAAACCATTAATCATGAGAGTACCTAATGATTTGCTATCTTCCATTCTAAACTACTTGAGAATTGCCTTAGCATAATTAGTTTTAGATATAAATATCCCTTCATTAGATTGTGTTATTTGTATACCAAGGAAGAAATAAAGTTATCCAATCATAGACATCTCAAACTCACTTTTCATTTGTGTAGCAAATTATTTGCAAATTTTATTGTTTCTACCACCAAAGATGATGTCATCTACATAAACAACAACAATCAACATATGTTAACCTTCTAATTTGAAGTACAAATTGATGTCTTCATATCTTTTGTTAAATCCTTATTGTTTTAGGTATTGGTATAATTTTGAATACCATGCTCTAGGTGCCTATTTTAGACCATACAAAGCTTCCTTCAGTCTGTATACATAATCTTCTTCCTTTGACATCTAAAAAACTTTAGGTTGTTCTATGTAAACTTCCTCTTATAGGTTCCCATTCAAGAAAGTAAACTTAACATCCATTTGATAAACTTTGAACTTATTATAAACAAAGAATGCTAGAAACATTCTTATGGCTTCCAATATAGCAACTAGATCAAAATTTTCCTCAAAATATATGACCTCCACTTGTGCATATCCTTTACACACCAATCTTTCCTTATTTATTATGATGGTTACATCATCATTGAGTTTGTTTCTAAAGACCCAATTTGTACCTATTACATTCTTGTTTGTAGGTCTTGGAACTAATTCCCAAGTTTTATTCTTCTCAATTTGGCTCAATTATTTTTCCATGGCTTTTAGCCAATTATCATCTTTTCTATCTTCAACATAGCTCTTATGCTCAATTTTAGATATTAGAGCAAAACTTACTTGCTTCTTATTCATTACAACTATTCTCCTTGTTTAAACTCCATTTTTATTGTCAATGATCTGTTCAATAGGATGATCCTTTTGAATAAATCTTGTAGGTGACTTTTCATTTACTTTCTCATGCTATTCATTAGCTATTTCCTCTTCAAACCCTAAATATTCTTCATAAATGTCTCTGTTAGGTTTAACATGTTTTAAACCTTCTTCAACCTTGACATTAATGTTCTCTACAATCTTCTATAGACTTTTGTTATAACATATGTAGGCTTTAATTTGGATATAATAACCAAGACATATTCCTTCATCACATCTTGATTCAAACCTTCCCAATTTGTCTTCTTTTCTCCTAATGTAGCATTTTCTACCCAACACTCTAAAGTACTTAACGGAGGAAGGTTTTCCATACCATAGTTTGTAGGGATTTTTGTCACTGTTTACCCTTAGTTGAATTCTATCCAAGAAAAATATTAATATTTGTTCTAGTCTCCAGTATCTATCAAGTAACTTGGCCTCTTTTATTATTGTTTTAGCCATCTCTTTGACTGTAATATTATTTCTATCAACAACTCCATTTTATTATGGAGTCATTGTAGATTAATGCCTTTTGATTCTATGCTCTTCATAATACTCTATAAACTCATTTGAGGTGAATTATCCACCTTTATTAGATCTTAAGCATTTGATTTTTTATCCAATCTCATTCCTCACCATGGCCCTAAATATCTTGAATCTCTCAAATGCACATGACTTGTCCTTCAAAAACTTTACCAATGTCATTATTGAGTAATCATATATAAATAACATGAAGTATCTTTCTCCTTTAGATCCTCTTGTCTTAGTAAGACCATAAAGATTAGTATGAACTAATTCTAGAGGATTTTTAGTTGCATACTCCTTTATTTGAAATCTAATCCTTGTCTATTTGCCTTTTTGACACTTATTGAAAGTAGTATCTATAGTCTTGGTTATCTTAGGCATGTGTCTAACACACTTGTTTGAGCTCACCTTTACCAAGTTATCAAAATTTACATGGCCCATTCTTCTATTCCATAACCAACTCTCATCAATCTTTCCTAATAGGTAGCTATTACCATTTACTTCAATAAGATTATAGATATTGATTCTATTTCTTTTTCCTTATACAACTAGTCTTCCATATCTCATTAAATTGTAGCCTTCTGCATTAAATATGATCTTATATCCATTGTCACACATTTGGTTGACACTTAGCAGATTATGTTTCAATCCTTCAGAATAAAGGACATCATGTCTAGATAGTTTTCCATCTATGCTCAAAGTTTATTTACCTCTAATCTTCAATGTAGTATTATCTCCCAGTTTGATAGATCCTTTCTTACATTTTCTCAATTTGATGAACTTACTCTTGTCACCAACCATATGTTTTGAACAACCACTATCTATTACCCACAAATTCTACTCCTTGGTATAGAGTGAATTTTGAGCAATCATAGATTGATATTTCACTTTCCACACATCCTTGGGTTTCTTATTTGGATTATTTTTCTCTTTTTCAAAGACTTGTAAACCTTTGTTCACACTAGGAGGCATGTTATTATTTTGTATCTTTAGTCTTACAAAGTTTGTTCTACATTGTTTAACTATGTGACTAAAATTATTTCAATTATAACATATTACATTTGTATCTAACAAGGGATTAAATGAATTTCTACTTAAAAAGATTATTTTCATTTTAGGTACAACCCTACTTTCAATATCCCTACGATGAACCTAAATATAGGTATAAAAATAACCATAGAAAGATGAGGAATACTTGGTCATAGCATTTCTTTATATAAGATGAGGAAATATTCTAAACTCTAGCTTCTTCAAGTCTCTCACTCATGTGTAACCATTTGCATTAGCTAACTTTATGTTATGCATCTTCCTTGAGTTTAAAAAATATTTTCTCATTGCTCTTATTCCTTTCTCTAGGATTATTTTTTCCTTTAAATTTCTTTGTTCCTGATTCTCCTTTTGCTTTGAAGTTATCATATAGGTTAGCAGATGCATTGGTTATGGGACTTTTTTCTTTTTCAGAACCAAGACCAGATTTCTCTTTAAAAGGCTTTTGAGAGTTGATTTGTTCATCAAGAATGTCTGATCCTCCTATCAACTTCAAATTTTTTTCTATTTGTCCTTTAGCTTTCTTAATTTCTTTTATCAAAGCCACTATCTTTGCTTCTAACTTCATGCATTCATCATATTTAGATTATAGTTCAAGTTTGACTACATCTTATATTATTTTAACCTCTTAAACTTGTGTCTTTAAGATAAACACCATTTGATTAGATTTTTTAATACTTTTGGACCGTTTCTCAATATTTTTTTATCCAAGCTTCTTCTATTTTGAGTTCTCTTTTCTTAGCTTATCTATTTCCTCTAAAGCATAGATGAGTTCACACTCTATATCCATTTCTCCTTCTTATTCTTCATCTGAGTCTTCCAATTCTTCTTGATCTATAGAAGCTGATCTATTGTCATGAATAGGGATTCATTTCCCTTAGCCACAAAGGCATTATCATGATCGTCATTTGAGCTATCACACTCATCCAGTGAATCACTATCTTCTCTTATATATAATCCCTTATTATTTTTAAAGAAGTTCTTCTTGGAATAGTGGGGCTTCATATTTTAACCATCCTCTTGTTTCTCAAATTTATCATTTTTATCACAAGGGTATTTAGCAACAAAATATCCTACCTTACCATAGTTAAATCATTTAAATGGTAACTTACCTTTGTACTTTCCAGACTATATTCTTAATCTTCTATCAAAGTTAGCTTATTCTTCATGAGTGTCCTCAAATCTAGATGTAGATGATTCTATTTTTAATTTCTTGGATGCTTTGAATGTAACTTCTCTCTTGAAATTATCTACTTCTACCATTCTCATCTCATAAGTAGTGAAAGTTCCATATAACTCATCCATAATGAGTTTATCACAATCTCTTGCTTCCTCTATTTTAGAGATTATAGATTCATACCTAGATGGTAGATATCTTAGGACCTTTTCGACAATGACTAATTATTTCATCTCTTCTCTAGGGACTCTAATTACATTGACTATTTCATCTACTTTGAGAAGGTAGTCTACAATTTTCTCTTCTTTAGTCATTTTAAGACATCCAAACATACCTCTATATGTTTATATCTTGGCCTACTTTATGTTATCATCACCTTTATAGATACTCTTTAATTTGTTCTAGATATCTTATGCATTTTGACAATACATCACTTTGAAAAAATCTTATTTATACAATCCATATAGGATATCATTATTTACCTTAGCATTTCTCTCATCTGCCTTTTTGGAAAACTAAATAGTAGGATTTCTAGCACGAACTATATATCCATTTACAATAGGCATCCATACACCAAACCTTAATGAAGATAGATATACTTCCATTTTAATACTCCAAAATGCATAGTTTGATCCATCAAAGAGAGGTACTTTGTTTCAGGAAGATCCTTCTTGACTAGACATGTTGGTTCACCATCCAAGATCTACCTGAGTTGATTAAGCTTCTTCTTAGGAACTAGGGACATAATACCGATTGTTCAAACACAACTATCTACTGAGAGGAGATGAATTATTAGATTGACTAAATTAGTCATTTTAAAATCCTTTTTGAAAATAAACTATAAAGGATATGCAAATTAAAACATATATGTAGAGATCACACACATAAAAACACATAACACTGTGTGTGTGTGTGTGTGTGTGTGTGTGTGTGTGTGTGTGTGTGTTTTTATGTGTGTGTGTGTGTGTGTGTGTGTGGAAAACCCAATATGGGAAAATCATTATGAGAATAGATATTAGAATCTACTATTCTAATATATCCTCATAATCAAAACCTCATTGGTTACACATTTAAGGCCATTTATCGTAAGGAGACACCAATCCCTTTTTTTAAGAGCACTAACTCTAAGGAAGCACTAACTCCCTAATTTTAGAGCACCAACACTAAGGAAGAACCCACTCCCTAACTGATCACCAACTCAACTTATCTAATGGTACCTACCAAAAAATCTATATTGAATTACAAATCCAAATTATAGTATAGATTCTTAAAATAATCCAATCTCAATTCTCTATTATAGGTTTGGTCTATAACTACTCATACTCTACACATTATCTCTCTACTCTTTTACTCTACCACTCTGTCACTGTGTCTATATATATATATATATATATATATATATATATATATATATATATTTGAAACATTTCATTTCTCTCTTTAGCCTCTTCTCTTATCTTCTAGTTTTGTGTCTCTTATATTTCTCTATTTGACACAATTCAACTACACCAATACCTCTTTTGTGTATCCTAGATGACATATATAAGAATTTGATCTAGGGTTATGTATATTCTCTATGTTCACACTTTCTTGATAACACATCACACTTAGTTTTGTCAGATTTTAGTTCCTTTCTTTAACAAGTTTCCCACATCTTAAACTCAGGCTTTACCACCATTATCCCTTGTGTCGTTACTATTTTTATCATTTACTAGGATCTAGTTTTGATGCACATGGCATATTACATAAATTTGATCGATCATCACAATCAATTTTTTTATCTATGTCATAATTTATGGCTTAATTATAAGTGCCTCTACTTAACCATTGGGATGATCATATCCTTAAATACTAACCATTTATCTTAATTTGGCACCATGATCTGATGATCCTCATTCAATCTTCTCAACTTTGAAACATGTTTGTTAGATCAAGTTTTGATGGGCTCACACACTCCATTCAATCTATATATGCTTCTAGACTTTAACTTTTCAACTTTAAAATTCATCCATTGATCTTTTTTATCCAACCTCCCACGTGCCATTAGATCTTCAAAGTTGCACAAGTTTTACCTCTACTTGTCATTAAATATTGAGCTCATAGTCTCATCGCATTGATTCATGAGTCTTTAATATGAATACACTTCATTGATCTTGTCAAACTATATCAGTGTTTAAATTTACACTATCTTATTAACTATCAAGCACTTGATCCCATTGAGTCCACTTACTTCATTATATCTTCATTGCATGACTATTCACTCATCATTCAATCTTCTGACAAGCTCTAACTTTATCTCAGCTTAACATTAAACTTTGATCATTTATCCTCATCTCACTACATCTTGACATCTTAGATAAAATGCACTCTATTGATCTCTTTGAGAGTTAGTCTAACTTTACCTTGTGTAAATTTCACTAAGTATGGGGACCATCTTAATATTCTTGGAAGGATAACTATGTACCTTCATATATTTTTCTTCGCTCATCTACCTATTCTAAAATTTGGACCATATAAACTAGGAATGACACTGAAAAAACCCACATTATTTATTATTCTTGAATATTTTCCACATGTGATATATAACACCATTAATCTACTCACTTATATTTTTCTTCCATAGAGCCAACTATGCATAAAACTGCCTAGAAGGCCAACTTTGTTCTTGCATAACATTTGATGTTCATCACATGACCTATAATTTAGTGCATAAGATCATTTCACATAGGGGATTTTATCCATATATTCATATACTCTACAAACCTTCAGATGTGTAATATATGACATCATCAAAAAATTTAATCAATTATTTCTTCTCATCTACAAATCTGATGAAGTGTGGGAAAACACTATCAAAATGCCTAAGAGCCCAAGTTTTCACATGCATATATTTTATCACACTTCATCACATGGATTTGAATATGGTTTATAACAACTAGGGACTAATGTGATCATAACCATATGACTAATTCTCCTAGACGCATCCACATGTGGTAATGGTGACATTAGCAAACTACCTATTCAGATTTTCTTCTATAAACCCAAAATGTCTAGATGAACACTATGAGGACCTGAGTGAATACCAACATGACTTAAATCATCTTTAAACTATGATATGATATTTTACACATCATCAAATCACCATACTAATCCTTGAACATTAAGTACATCCATAATGCCAATAATCTCCATTTTGACATCAATAACAATCATATTACCAATGCTATGATCTTGAATCTATAAAAAAGTAAAATTTATTATGAAAATGCAATAACTAAAAATCCTCAAAATCAAATTGGATGAAATTATTGGATGCATGTGTTTTATTATTCCTATTGACATAATTTTTCTCTCAAAGGGAAGTATATCACTTCTATTTCAATAGAAGATGAGGCCAATTAACCTAATATATAATTATAACTAGGAATATATTTGATTAGACTAGTTTTTGAGACATTATTTGATACATATGATATATATGTACACCTTTCAATGATCCTTTTATATAGAATTACTTCATATTGACTCATTATGATGCAATAACACATTTTGAGACAACAGTGCTGGGTGTGTTGATTATTTTAGTAAAATTGAGGGACCAAATGTGTTTTGGAACCTCCACAAGTCAAAATATGAGAGTCATCATAGGGTAAATTCTAGTCTCTTATCCGTAATATTAATTTTATGGATGAAATTTCAATAGGTTTAGATAGTTCACAAGTAGTATGTGAGGATGGACACAAAAAAGATAAAGACATTCAAGGGTCTAAAGAAAATGCAATTACTATTTGTAAATCTAAGTCCTTAACTACTACAAGCATTCTACTAGATTGTCCTAACTAGAATGAGTTAGTAGTCTTGAACACAAATTTTCATTGATGTATTGTTGATGCCTCTGTGTGTACCATAGATGTCCTTAGTGTTCAAGAAAACATATCATTTTATAATTCTAGGAATTTAGAGCATTAGTAGTAAATTGTGGTAACTTAATGTTACCTATGGTGAAATAGTAACAAAGCAATGTTTAATTGTTCCCATAAATTTATGTTAATTGATGGTTGTGGGCCATCATGGTCTAATTCTATATGAAATGCTAGTATGTATGCTAATGTTTAGTGAATTATGATAAAAAAAATTAATCTACAATCTAATATAGATGGATATTTATAATGAAATATAAGCTACAGTGTTCTACTTTAAAAAAAGAGCAAATGAGAAAAGTAGGGCATAAAGAAAATAAGTGATTACTTATCTTAGCCTCAAACATTATGAAAAATTCTCAATCACAAATGAACCTTAATTTAATAGTATATTATGAAAAATATCAAAAGCTTAGATCTCATCACACACTAGGAAAATTACTAAGGATAATATGATATTATAAAGTAAGAACTTCATTTTACTTTAAGGAATTGTTACTAAAATCAAATAGCATAAGCACATATGAATACAAATCAAATGAAATAAATTAAATTCAAGATCCTTTAACCAATTCAGCATAAGCAAAAATTAGCAACCTTATAGCACAAATGCAAATTCATTATTTAAAAAAACTATTCAAATTTAAGACTTAAATTCAATAATTGAGAGAAAAGCTATATTAACAATTGAAATATCAAATTTGGAAAATCCTTGCAAATTTCTTTGATATTATTAATTGTTCAAAATTATACAAATTTAATAAAAAATGTCTATCTTTAAAATATGGTAATACTACCTTTTATATAAATGCAAGGTAGTATACTAGTCAGTTATAAGATATAAAGTGTATAAAAAATAAGGAAAAATACCCTTAAGAAAATATTATAATAAACTTTATTTTTAAAACTATACTGACCTATAGGAAATATGCTAATAGACTAGCATATGCCTTAAAAAATAATATTCTTGTAGCAGGTGGACCCATTGATGAAAGTTCCCCTTATTTTTCTTGTAGAAGTTTCATAACCCTTTGATGTTGATCTTTGACTAGCTCCAAATCTATAGCAAGCTTCAAGAGGTAGACCTCTTCCTGAATATCTATGTCACCAAGGCACCTATCATCTCTAGCCATAGCTTCTTTAATGCTCCTATATTTTGTAATCTATTATTCAGTTGTGAATATCATGCCTAAAAATCTGTCATTATCACTACCTAATTGTCCTTAGCTTTTTCCTTTTACCTCTTACATTACCAACTCTATCATTATACTCTGCATCATCAATAATCCAATGGGTTTTATTCTTGGTAGGATTAGCTAGCATAGTGCCCAGAAGTTATAAAATTATAGTAACCAATTCCTTATCATTATTAAAGAGTCTATCACAATTCTTTGTCCACACATTTAGGCTCTAGATTTAGTTTACCACTATCATGAATATAACATTCAAGTGGGCCAAGATAATGGTTTTGAGTTTAGGGATTATATCCCTGATCAAAATACTAACGAGATCCCTTATCTTGGTCTCTATCTCCTACCACTCTGTTATTAATCCCTTAGCCACTTCACCTTGTTGGTTTAATGCACCTTGCCTGAGCTTTATTGATTTCAAAGAATCAAACATATCAAAGAACGATTCTTTAAACATGTTTATTATGGCATCAGGCACTAATAAAATGACCTGTGTCTCTAAGTTTTCCTTTTCCTTTTCCAAATTTTGAATTTGTTAGTGCCTAAGATTTCATTGAGGTAATTGGGCACTTGTCAGCAAATAATGCCTAAGATTTAGACCATACTAAGTATTGAAGTCCATGTCTAAGTCTTTTTGTCCTCATACATTCCTTGGGAAGGTCAAGTTCTTCGTAAAAAAATTGGTTATGTCCTTTGTGTGTTGTCTTTTCTTGGTAAATTTTTTTGTCCCTTAGACTTTTCAAGACTTTTGTGCTAAGTCTTATTTTTTTCAGACTTTTTGTCCATGGCAAAAAATTTGAAGGGCACTTACCCTATTGGTGTTTTGGCCATGCAAAAATCTCAAAAGAATTGTTTACTTCAGCCATGTCATTTTCAAGAATCTTGAAGGAAACTTTCACAAGTTCTAAAGGGTTTTTCTATAGGTAGAAGGACACTTTCAACATTTTTGAAGGATAACTCAAAGGGTAAAAAACACTTTTTAGACTCCCAAAGGGGCACTTTGGAGATTTCAGGGGACCTTTCCAAGAATTTTGAAGGATGTGTTCCACATTTAGAGGGCACTCACAGGTGTTATCAAGGGCCATTTCCCAAAAGTTTTCCTAAAAAATATTCCTGCAAATCATGCATTCTCATAAATAAATAAAGTCTCTTTAGAGGGTGGAAAAATGTTTTACTCCTCCTCGGGTTGATTAATGGTATAAAGGTAAAAGATAGCCAAAGGCTTGAGTGAGCATATATGATGGCTATGTGGCAGCATCCTAAAATGATTTTGGTTTTAGTTTTTTTTCAAGGATTGTCACAGTTGTGTTTTTCCTACCAAAGGTACAAGTAGATTTTGAAGTTTGGAATCCTCAAATCATGCCATGTGGTAGTCTCTCATGGGTTTTAGTTTTAGGGCCCTTTTAGAGGAATGCCTTGTCTCAAAGAGGGGGAGGAGGTGCAATGAGTCCATAAGGACTAAGACATTGGGGTGGTCAAGTAGAATCATGACATGTGGAACTTTTACAAGAGCCTAGAGTATATTACACCAAGACACCAAATAAAAATAAGGGTGAGACATTGCAAATTCCCCAAGCACCTCGAGTGCTTGGACTTTTAAACATGTCAAAGTTGTTCTTTTCAAAGGAAATGTTGAGGCATGTGGTATCTCCTAACTAAATAATATGGTGGGTGAGGAGGTGAAAATGCCCCTAAAGACTTGATGAGTGTTGGAGGTGGATTTTCACTTATTTTATGCCATGTGTCATAGGGAAAATTATTTAGATAGAAGAGGAAACACCATTGAGTTTCCTTCTTTTTCTTTTTGAATGATGCTTAAAGATATTAATGTGGTAATTTAAGGTTAGCTATTCTATACCAAGGTTTAATTGATAACCTTAATTTCAAAAGGGGATGATTATAACTAATTATTTTCCTTCATTTTAATCCACCTTTTACAATTGGATCTCACACTTGTGTTTTCAAGCTATTTTCAAACTAGAGTGGTACAAGATGAGAATAGAAACTATTGTCATATATTTAAAGTGATTGCTTCCTTAGGATACATATTTTTTGATGTGGTTATAAGTAAGTATTATTTGTGTTATTAACTTAGTGATTTGGAAGTGAAGTTTGGAGGAATTACAGAGTTAGCTACCAGAAAAGTGTATTTTTCAATTTGAAGGAAGGCAATGTCACATCAGTCAACAAAAAATGGCTTCTTCTTATTCAGTCCCTCTAAAAAGTAGAATTACCTCAATTATTCATGGGATTAAGAACATTGATGTCTAAGGTTTAGATTTTTATGCCCTATCAAATATTTTGTAGAAACCTAATCCCCTTAAGGTGTTAGATAATTTGGGTATGAGTTATATTATTCCTACAATAGTTTTTCCACTAGCATCCCCATACCTAAGTTGGTCATTCCATGCACAAAGATGTATCATGAGGATACAATAACTATACTTGATGGGAGCCAATTAATTATTTACTCATTCACCCTTCAAGCTCTTAGTGCTATGATCAGGATACCGCCACAACCTAGGGACTTATTTTAACCATACAAGAATTATAGGTGTATGCTAATGAGAATGATAAATTCATTTGGGATATTTCAAACACTTTTTAGCTTACCAAAAAGAGAACTAAGATGTCCAAATTGACTAGGAATATTAATTTAATAGATTTCAAGGAATTGCCATGATATGTCATCATCATGGCTGCTAGATTTTATGGGGTACCCACAATAGATAAGTTTGAGCCATGGATGTTTTCCATCCTTATTTGTGTGATAGAGGGTAAGAAGTGGTTGTACTAGGCCTCAATTCTGAGTAACAACCTACACAACCAAATAATACAGTTACGAATGGCTATCTCTTCCAAAGAGGCATTTGATTGTACATTTTATATACCTTTCTACCACATGTATAGCTTAGTACAAAATAGAGATTTCCTCAAACTCACTAGGAATCCCTCTGGTCTCAAAATTTATGAGTTATATCATGAAATGAATTTGGAAGGTTTTAGGAACAATTGGGCCAAGGTTTATAATTATTTTTTTAATGCCATGATAAGCATCTTATACCTTCTAAAGAGCTTAACTAGAATGACCAAGGTGGCCAAGGAGGTGATTGACAGGTTTAGTATGGTGTACATTCAATTTTACACCTTTATATACATCTAGGTGAGTGCTAATTAAGGGGTGCCCTGCAAGCTACCTAGGTATGTTGATGACAAGGTAACACATGAAATTGTCTAGAGAAATGGTTCCCCCACATGAGATGATTTAAACAAAGAAGATTAACAACCCCTTCAATTTGTTTGTATAGATAGGATATGATACATGCCTTACTCTAGCTAGAGCAAAGGATTTGGAACAAAAAATGGGGTGGTTTTAGATGGATAATATGCCTTCTCAGTCAAACTATGACATAACATGGTTAGTTAACAATGTTATGGGTGTAATTATGCACCAGGCACACTACGAGGACATCTGGTTAGAATGGACAATGGAGGACCAAGTAAGGAAAATTGATTACCTAAGGCTCATCATTCAAGATATTATTGCATATGGCATTATCCCTATCCCCAAAGACATGGTGGATGATAAGGCTACAATGTCATTATCTTACATTAAGGAGAATATAAATATGTAGACTATAGCCCAAGCAAAATTCATAGTCATAGAGAATGATTCAATTACATGAAGGGAATATCATATAATGAAAAGAACATTCAAGTGGTTAAAGTCCCAAGGTGTAGACCTCAATGCACATGATACCCCTACCCTCAAGGAGCTCAAAACTATATAAGATCTCAATGCAATTCTTCCCCCTTACACTGGACATTTAGTATGCCCTAAAGCAGATGCCAAAGGCAAAGGGAAGACGCTAGTAGGTGATTCTAGTTTCACCAAACTATTCAATTTTGATGAGATTATAGCAACATAGTCTAATTTTGGACTATCTTTAAAAAAATTAACCAACATGGCTAAAAATTGGACTTAGATTTCCATGAGGGAGGTGTATCTTTCAATGGCTTCTCCCAATTTGATCACCACTGAGGGAACTCCTACCACATTAGCCAGAACAAAAATTACACCATCCCCTCAACCCGAGCAACCACTAGAGCCCATTCCACCCCCAAAAATGTATACAAAGAAAAGAGGATTTGAGGAGCAAGTAGAGAAGTTAAAGACTAAAAGGAGGAAGAAGGTGTTATAACCTCTACTTAAAACCCCAAAGAAAAGGAAATAGGTTGTACATACATATGGACCCTCTCAACATGAAGCCATAAAATCCCAATGAGAAAATTTAACATATGCCTAGTTGCTAAGGGATATGAGTGATGAAGAAAACTCTAAGTAAAATAGGTTAATCAAGGAGATGATGAAGCAATCTAAGGCATTCATTCCTCCCCTAATGAGGACCACCCAAGGAACTTTGAGGGAAAGACCATAGACTCCTATCAAGGTTCCAATAATGAGATTATCTGGACCATAAGCACCCTTGGGAGGAGAAGACAAAGGTGATGAAGAAACTTTGTTGGCCTTAAATGACCCTTTTTCCTTCAAAGATGTGACACAATTAGGTGTCAAGGTGGCCATTTAATCCCAAGATTTGCTACAAAAAGATGTTGTCTCTTTAGACATAAAATCATTTTTCTAGGATATGTTCACCTAGCCATCATGGAAAGAGGTGGAGGGTGAGACAAAAGGTATGCAAGGGCCTAGGGAGAAAATTGAAAATGATCCAAGGCTAGAAGAGAAAGCTCCCACTAGTAGTGAAAAGTTAGAGGCTTAAGGAAAACAATAATTGGATGTTGTGGTGGCTATGGAGACATCTCCATAGGATGATCCCTCCCTAGTACACACAAGTTTAATACAAAAAATAGAGGCTACACCTGAGGGAGATGGGGGATCAAGCTTGAAAATGGGTACCCCTATGCATTCAAGTATAAATAAGGAAGTAGACCAAGGTGATGAAGTTATAAGGGAGGGACATTTAATAAGAACTACTTCTTTTGAATTACCTTGAGGGGTCCTTCCCCGAATAAAGGTCCATGATCTTGCTAGGCATAGGAGTTTGAGGCCATGATTGGTGATAAGCCACTTAAGGGTGATAGGAAGATGTCATAGCCTCTTCCTATCTCTCCCAACTAATTTCAAAATATGAGATAAGAGAAATACCACCTCCTCAACCTATAGGATAAAAGAGTGCCACTGATAGACTATTGCCAAGGTCCTAAAAGCAATCTAAAGTATTTATTGAGGTCCTATAACAAGTTGAACTAGGAAAATAGGGAGATAAAGAAGCTAAAAAGAAGAAACACAAGTTGGATAGTGATGATGATATAGATCATATAATAGTAATATCACACCCAACACCTATCACTCTTCCTCTAGATACTAATCCAGTCACACCACAATTCAGTGCATCCAACTTGGCCTCAAGGTCTATAACTCTAATGGGTTTTTAGACCAAGCCCCTCTTATGGGTTGAAGAATAGATAAAGGAGAAATAAATCATTTAAAGTAAATTATAATATGTATATGTGATAAATATTATCCAGTCATCTAGGGCAAAGCCTCCCAAGAAAGCTAAAGCACTCCCTAAGACAACTTTCACTAGTACTAAGGAGACAACATAGGAGATATCTATTCCCCCACAAGGTGTTACAAAGGACACTCCCCTTTAAATCTATGTAGTATATATATATATATATATATATATATATATATATATATATATATATATATATATATATATATATATATATATATATATATATGATTTGGGGAATCCATCAAGGAATAAGATCAAGTATAAATCATAGGGTTTAGTGAGAATGATGGCTCATCAAATGGATAAGGATAAAGCATCGATAGAGGATCTGAAGATGTAGACCCAGGCAATGATCTAGTACTTGTAAAAGTTATTGAGTGAGCCTAAAGTAGTGACTCCAACTACTATGAAGGCATTTATTGCACCCATTCCCTCCTAGGATACACTTGACTTTAGCCTTGGTGAAGATTTGAAAAATAGAAGGTGGGCAACAAAATATTAGCAATAGGACTTGGCATCCCAAGTTAAGGAAGTCATCCATATAGCCATGGAATGGCTTGATAATGAGATAGATAGAAGAGGAGAGTGTAGTTCCCTAACATTCATCTATGATGCTAATATAAAAATTTGGGAAGAAATCAAGGCCAAAATGGATGAGATCTATAAATGGGCAAAGATGCCTCAATAGAAAAAATATAAATTTTTCGATGATCTTAAAGGGAATAGAGTATGCCAGTTGTCCATAAGTCATTAGCTAGCCATGCTCAAGGATGGTACCTTTGATATAAAAGGAGAAGATTAGTCTCTCAATATTACAAGGGAATAAATTGAGGCCTCCCTGAGAGTAATGGTGAAGCTTGATGGTGTAGTGGACTTGAAAAAGGAATTGTTAGAGGATGCTTTGAAAAAACTCATCAATGCACCCTATGGAGACTTCAATAGCCAAAGATAAGGGAACTAGTATCACTTGAAAATTCCTAAAACCAATTAAAGGTATTGGTACATAATAAATAGGGAGTGATCCAAGGGACCACCAATTGACTAGAAGAGTATAATGCCAAATTCAAGTATCAAGTGGGATCATATAAGAAAATCCTTGCCTCCATGATTGAGAAGTTTGTTGCTTATAAGAATAGGTTGGTGTAGGGCTTGATCATCAACATTGATTCCATGATATGACTAAATCACTTTTTTTCCTCTCAATTGATGTAAATATTCTTTTCTCCTCCCTCTTCCTCTTCTCTCTTTTTCCCTTAATCTTTATACTATTCCCATTAGTGGAACATCCCTCATAGGAATATTCTCTAGAGAAAGGGACATTTTGGATTGGTTACACAAGTGGAAAAAGGTCTATTTTATCCCTTGTTAGAGTTTGCTTTATGTGGCATATGAAGAACATCCCACTAGGATGAGATATCAAACATGTTACTTTCATCAGAGCATGTGCATTATCCTAAGAATCTTTTTAGTTGTAACTAATGAGCTCCAGGCTCATCAGTGTTTTTTCCAGTTGGAGCATATCATTAGGATATACCATGTATTGATTATATAATTGTATAAGTAAAAGAGGTTTGTTACTTTTCAAAGGTTGGTCAACTTGAAAATTTTGAGAAAAGAACTATCACTCTAGAAAAGTTGTTTTTGTGTAATCTCTTTGGTGTCAAATTGGTTTTTTGTGTAAAACCATTAACAAGCTTTGAGATCATATTGAAATGTTCCCCTATTATAAAGATGAATTTCATAGTGTACATGATGTATAATTTCTACCACATGATATATGTATTTGAGATTTAGATTGATAATAGAATATACTTATGTTTCATTTCTTTGTCTTGTTAAAATCTAATCCATTATTCTCAATTATAAATATATTGGTACTCTAAATATTTCCTTTTATGGCAGTCATCTGAGAAATGTGTTGAGATTATAAAATCCTTTTAGTTATAGAATTTAAAATGAAGTATTAATAGTATTTTTAGGGGTAGTCCTAGGCTCATGGATTCATCGAGAAAGATCTCTTAAATGATCATTTTTGGCTTTGCTTGTGATTATTTCAAGGAACTAAAAAGTATTGTTTCATTTCATTTGTTTTGAAGGTTCTAAAATATTTGTTTGTGGAAATGACATGATAATTCGGTGAATTTCTCCTCTCTCATCTAGCACCCATCTATATCTTTGTTTAAATCAACTCACCTTATCTTACCCTATGCTTAACACACCATTTGCATAACATAAATGTTCACAAATACATAAGATCTTGTATATCTGGAATGTATTTGTAGTTTTGTGCTTAAAATATTAAAGCTACAATTTCCTATCTAGTTTTTATTGTTGAATGTTTCATAAAATAGAGATTGTAGCCATCCTTTCATCTATCTCTAGTAGCGTGTGGATGACCTAAAACATTTGTGCATTGTGTGTGACAACCCTTATAGGTGAAGTGTGAAAACTTGGTCATGATTTGGTCATTTTTCCCTTATGTGCCAAGAATACTCATGAATATTAAAGTATAAAATCCCTCCATGTGAATGAGCTACCCCGTAGGTTCTCTCACCTTGGTTTAGGTAGAGCCAAAAGTAGCAAGGAATTAACCATACCCTTTGTAGGTGTCTCTCAGTCATTGCTCATGTTTGGTTCTTTATTTAATGTTAAACTCTTCCCTAGCTATAATGACATATAAGCATGTTTTTCATCATTGTCAGCCATTTTATATAAGTGTGCAAAGCTAAGCATATGAGGTGTAAAACTAGGAACCAACACATTTATGGTGCCATAATTAGGGACTTTTGCAGAGAGCTTTCATCACTTTTGAGAGATTATTTGCCTAACTATGGTGTGTAGACATTTTTTAATTGATTTTTAGTAAACCTATGTGGTTTCATACTTAAAGACAAAAATTGACCAGTTATGTGTTGGAAGGTGTCTAGCCCCTTTTGAACATTGTCTTTCATATCAGTTTTTTATCTCTTGTTTTTTAAAAGTCTATTTCTAGTGGTGACTCCACATTTTTTTATCTCCTAGTTATTTCAAGTCCATTACATATCATATCCCTCACCTTCCTAAGCTTCTATTTTGAGTATCCTATTATTTACAATGCTATAATGATTGAGATCATCCTTTAGGATTGACCCTTCAAATCACTTTTTCCCTCCATAGTGTACCCATTTGAGAAAAAAGGGAATAGATTAAAGACCTATTGAAGGGCTTAGTTCTACTATTGAGATTCATCCTAGTGCTACTAACATTAAATAAAATTAGACCAACCTCTTGTTGAAGATTACCATAGCACTTATGGTGCTTCTAAGCCTTATAACCCTATTTACTATCCTATTCCATCCCCACCAGATCAATCCCTTCTTGAATCTGAACCACCCAGTCCTCCTCACTCCCTTCCTCACATCCCATTTCCAATGGTTCTTGAACCCCAATATATCCCAGTCATGATGCATAGAGACTAGGAGGAAAATGCATGCCCTGCAATCTATGTTCCTAGATTCAGACCTATAAATTTTGAGGAGATGGAGGGTTTTCCTAATGAATTTCTTATTGAAATAAGGAAGATGATCCTAAAGTTTCAAGGGAACAATGTTGTGATTATAGATCAACATTTGAAGGCCTTCCAAAAATTTATTGAGGATTATGAGGTCGAGCATGAGGATGGTCACATTAAGTTTGTGTAGATGTTGGAGGGTGATGCTAGAGATTAGTTCAACTCCCTACCCACTAGATGCATTCACTTATGGGAAGAGATGCAAAATTTCTTTAGGATTTAGTATGGGGAAAGGCTATATCTAAGGTTCCTCTTGGTCAAGTTTGAAAATATCAAGAAAAATCATAATGAGTGTGTGCAAGATTTTAGTACCTACTTCAATAAGGCCATGATGCATTTACCTAAAAATATTAGGCCTAGTCATACTTATTTTTTGATAAAATATTGTGATGATTTTGACAAGAAGGATACATACTACTTGAGAGACAAGGCTCCACCAAACCTTAGGTTAGCCTTTAATATGTCCATCCAAATTGAGAGTAATATTAAAGTTGTGGGAAAGACTATCAATAATAGGACTGATGTGAAACTAGTCAATCCTAAAAATCCATGATCTCCCAAGGCTGTTAACTTAGAAGAAATTGTCAAGAATTTGGCCTCTACTATTAAAAAAATGTTGTACAAGCTGGCTAGGGTAGAAAAGGGCATTCCACATATATCTTCTAGCCATGATAGGGCCCTGAATCCATATCAATTTTAGTGATTCCCTCCATTCCATAACTAAGAAATTGACAAAGGACATAGGCCTTCACGTGAAGACTGACCAAAAAGGAATGAAGGTAGGAGTTTTGGGAAGGAAATGTCAGATCCCCTAGATGCTAAGGTAAATGTTGTGATCTTTCATATAGACATTGATTAGTGTGATAGATGTTTCTTTCCCTACCTACATTGTGATATTATTGAGGTAGTGGATCAATAACTAGATGAACTAGAGGATGCACCATCTGATTATGAAGTTTTCATGTTTGATTTCCATATTCCTCTAGTTGAAGTAGTGACTCTTATAGGGATTCCTACTAACAGCATGACTAGTGAACTTTGGGGTGTTGTTGAGTTGTAACATATCCTTCTCTTTGATTTTACATGTGACGTCAATATAACACAAGCATATGAGTTACCTATGCATGATTTTGATCATCTATGCTCTGTGATGATCAAAAATATATATAAGGAAATCCATTAAAGGAAAATTGAAGACTCTTGATTAATGAAAAAGCTACCTAGAGAAGTGAGATTAACTTGAGAAGTAGGCAAGTAGGTGTTATCCCTCAAGGTGTTTTTCCTACTGACCCAAAGGTGAGGGATGCAAGAAAATAGGAAAAGAAAGTTTTAGATGTTCTAGAAGGCTCTAAGAGGGCATCTATTACTCAAGCTACTAGACATAGATAAGCTCTTACTAAGAAAAATAAGATACTTATGTTGTCTAGAGCCCCTAAGGGTACTAATGAGACTAAGTAGAACCCACCATTGAAATCTCCCACAAAGAATAATAATCCCCCTCAACCTAATCCATTTCATGTGTTGTCTAAGCATATCCCTACTGAAAATGTCACCACCCTCCCACCAGATACGCTCATACCTCATTATAATGTATGTGACATGGCCTAGCTATTGAGTCAAATAAATATCATTGTTCCACTCATTGAGTTTTTATAGATCCCTAAACACAAGAAGAGAGATTTTGAATATTTAGAGTTTGGAAAGGGATCAACTACCAATGAATTTGAAATGTCCTGAATGCTATTAAAAGATAAATATTTGAGGGATGTTCATGAGGCTTCTCCTAAAGTCTATCTAGGAACTACATTGATGGAAAGTCAGTTGGACATGGATCCATTTTATACAACATTGATGCTCAATGGTATGATTGTCCATAATTGCATGTTTGATTTTGATGTATCTTGAAATTTTATGCCTTTATGTATCTTGAATGAACTTGATGTAAAGATAACATTTGATTTTGGCAAGTGTTATGCTATGGATTCATGAGAGGTGATAATTGTTGGGTAGGTTAAAGGGTTGGTCCTGCAATTGGTAGTTCACCCAGGTATGTTTATTAATGTAGATGTGGTAGTTATAGATTTCCCTCCCAAATGGGGAATGTTGTTATCATGAAAATGGGTTACCATTATGGGAGGAAGTGTGTAGATGTACCTTTCTTATGCTACCATCCCCCTATAAGGTAAGATGGTTAAACTTCATAGATATCCTAAGATGCTACATATAATTGAAGATCCAAATCATGTTATGAATGAAGTAATGTACATTGATGTTGAGCTGGGTGTTTTTATTGGTACCATTAATGTAGATGAATAATTAGTTATCATTGATGCACAACCTAATGTATAAGTTTTTATTTGGAAATTTTTCTGTGATATGGCTTGCTCTAGTGTGAGGAATGAGGTTGGAGTGGTTATAATTGATCCTAATGGAAGGAGGTATACTTTTTCCTTCCACCTTGCTTTCAATTGCACTAACAATGTTTCTGGGTATGAAGTACTTCTACTTGGTCTAAGGATTGCATGTGAACATGAGATCAAGTGTCTCTCTATCAAAGGGGACTCAAAATTAGTGGTGAAATAGATCTATAATTTATATGCCACCAAGTGTAAAATATTGAAACAATACCAAAATTTTGTATGGTATTTGATTGAAGGATTTGATGCATTTAACATCTCTTATCATGATAAGGAATTTAACCAAGAAGTTGAAAAATCTTCTAAGGTAGGAGCTCAATTTGATATTTCAAGCATAAGCCCATATTGCCAGTACTTGGTGGAGATGCTTGCTCGACCCTTAGTCCTAGATAACATTTATCACTGGCAAGTGTTCAAGGATGATGACCAAATTAAAATGTTCTTGACTTGTGAAGTAGAATTTCATGGTCAGCTTGTGGACTTGGAATCCATGGTTAAAACTTGTGATGGAAAGGACACTTTATCTGGAAAAGAGTGAATTAAACTCAAAACAAATAATATCCATAGGGGATTGGTTAGCTTAGAGGAATCCTTTGATGGAGTAGATAAAGTGAGGTCAAGAGAAAAATTTATCTTAATGGATTTCACTAAATATGATTTGGGTTCCCTTGAGAATCCAATAAAAGTATGGTTGGGTACTTGTCTCAGCACTGAAGAGAAAATGGATTATGTATAGCTGTTAAGGAAATATCAAGACTACTTGGCATGGTCTTATTCAAAGATTAAGTCTAGGGAGGACTTGTTATAATACGTCATCCCACTGTAGCCAGATAGTAAGCCATTTAGGCAATAGTAGAGGCTTATCTCCCATCTTGGCCACCAAGGTGCATGATGAATTGAATAAGTTGAGGGATGGTTTTATTATTTATCCTGTTAGGTAATCATCATGGGTGGCTAATTTGGTCCCTATATGTAAGAAGAATGGTGATATCTTCCTTTGTGTGGATTTTTATAATCTAAATAAAACATCCATAAAAGATAACTATCCCTTACCTACCATGGACAATCTATTTCAAGATGTTATTGGGTTTGATATGTTGTTTAATCTAGGTGGTTTCTCTGGTTATAACCAAATTGTGGTCAAGGAATCTAAGAGGTCTAAGACTACATTCACCACACCATGGGACATCTTTGTGTATATGTGAATGCCTTTTGGGATAATGAATGTTGGTGTAACATTTAAATGTGCCATGGATGTTGCTTTTACAAGGATTATTGATCAATTTATTATTGTATATCAAGATGATATCACTATGTACCCTAAGAGAAGGGATGCACACTTGAAACACTTAGAAAAGGTATTAATTAGATGTAGAGAATTTAGTCTCTCCCTCAATCCTAAGAAGTGTCATTTTGGAATTCAAATATATAAATTACTAGGACTATAGTGTCCAAGGAGGGTGTTATGATTGATCCTAAAAGAGTTAAGGCCATTGAAAAAATGCACATCTCATAGTCCAAGAAAGGAATTTAATCTTTCTTTAGACAAATTAATTTTGTAAGAAGATTTGTGTCTAACTTTGTAGAAATCACCCTGCCTATTACTTCTATGTTGAAGAAGGATCAAGTTCTTAAATAAGATGAAAGGGTTGTGAAAGCATTCAATGATGTCAAAGGATATATGAAGTTTGATCCTATTTTAGCCAATCCTAATTACACCAATGCATTTAATATTTTCTATTTTGCATTACCCCATACCATTGCTATTGTGTTATTATAAAATAATGATTATGGTCATGAGCAACCCATGGCTTTCTTCAATAAAGATATGCAAGGGTTTGAGTTGAATTACACCCTTATGGAGAAATAAGCTTTGGCTTTACTGAAAGTAGTTAAAACATTTAGATCTTATATATTGAGTTCAAGGATGATTGATTATACCCCTCACACCATGGTGAAGGATATCTTGAATCAGACTAACATCTCTAGTAAAAGGTGTAGATGGGTAAATAAGGTACATGAATATGATATAGACATCCAAAATAGTAAATTGGTGTGAGAAATGGGCTTGGCTAGGCTTATGGCTGAGGCAAATTTGCAAGTAGTTTAAGTGAACAACATTATTACCAGCACTAGTAGCACTTTGGATTAGTTTAGTGCATCCCAATGGTATAAGGACATTGTTTATTATCTAGAGAGTATGTGTTGTCCTCTTGAATTGGATAAAAATTGAAGGACTCTCAAATTAATCTCTTATAAGTACCTCTTAACTAATAGTTGATTAGCATGGAGAAATCTTGATGGGGTGCTTTTGAAGTGTGTGTTAGAAGACCAAGTTGATGGCCTAATGAATATTTTCATAGTGGAGTGTGTGGTGGCCATTTTTAACATAAAATTAATTCTCATAAAATTCTTAGAGATGGTTATTGGTGGCCATCACTATTTAAGGATGTTTCTTAGATAGTCAAGAGATGTGAAAAGTGTCAATGCTCAGCATGAAGGTTAAAGGCATTTGGTTCTCTCCCTTTACAATTGGTCACTATTAAAGCTCCATTCAGGTAATGGGGCATGGATTTCATTGGTGAGATTAGGGAGGATTCAAGTTTTAGGCATAAATGGATATTTCTTGCAACTAATTATTTCACCAAGTTGGTGGAAGCAATCTCCACTAGGAAGGCAACACACCAAGTTGTGATGGACTTTCTATTGAATTAGATTATTTGTAGGTTTGGTGTGCTAGTCAAGATCATTACTGATAATGTAATGAATTTCAAAACCAAGCCTTGAGAGTTGATGTAAAAATATTATGGGATTGATCTCACTTATGCTTCTAATTATAATCCTCAAGGGAATGGGCAAACAAAATCAAGTAAAAAAACCTTGCTCAAGATTATTATAAGGACATTGAAAGTCAATAAGAAGAGGTGGGGTTAAATTTTGAAATTTACCCTATGGGTTGATAGGATTACTCCTAAAAGAGCCACAATAAGGAGCCCTTTTGATATTGTCTATGGAACTCAAGCAATTTTGTCCATCAATCTACAACTTCCTACCTATAATCTAATGCAGCAACTTAAGGAGGATGAATATGCTAACCACTATGAAGAATGAATGAAGTAGATTTTGGAATTGGATGAGTCACATAGGTTAGCCCATGAAAAGAACCTCAATTTCAAGGAGAGGTTAAAATGAATATTTGATAGAAAGGTCACTCTTAGAACTTTTCAAGTAGGTGATATGGTTCTACTTTGCAATATTAGGCATGAAAAGAAAGGTAAGCATGATAAGTTTAATTCTTTGTGGATGGGCCCTTACTCAATCAACTACAAGATTGGGGAGCACACTTTTTACCTAAGAGATTTAGATGGATAATTATTGGAGTTACTTGTAAATGGTAGGCATCTGAGACACTTCTTTGATTGAGTCTATTTATAATTATGTACCATATTATATAGTGTTTTATTGTTTTATTTTATTTTTATTTTATCACCCTTTCATTGAGGCCTTATTTTTATAGTTCTTCTCATTTTATTTTTGTCATTTGTTCATTTTTGGATCCTCATGATCTATTTTTTTGTAAGGTTGCCATGTTTTATTCAACCTTCCTATTTAATGGAAGTTGTTTTTTCTTGACTCTATGGTCTAATGAATTGGCACCTGGTCTTGTGTTTTGTGGTTATTTGCACACCCATGGGGGGTATGCATCCTTGGGAAAGAGCCTATGTTAGTGCCCAAGATTGCATTGATGTAATTGGGCCCTTGTCAATGGAGAATGCCTAAAATTTAGATCAAGTTGAGTATCGAAGTCCATGTATAAGTATTTTTGTCCTCATGCATTCCTTGAGAAGGTCAAGTTATTCATAAAAAAATGGTTAAGTCCTTTATGTGTTGCCTTTGTTTGGTAAAAGTGTTTGTCCCATAGATTTTTTTGGACTTTCGTGCTGAGTCTTATTTGTTTCGGTCTTTTTGTCCATGGTAAAAAAATCCAAAGGGTGCTTGCCATTTAGGCATTTTGCACATACAAAAAACCCAAATAAATTATTTACTTTGGCCAAGTCATTTTCAAGAATATTGAAGGACAATTTCACAAGTTTCAAAGGGTATTTCTACAAGAAGAAGGACACTTTCAACATTTTTGAAGGACAACTCAAAGGGCATAAGACACTTTTCAAACTCTCAAAGGGGCACTTTGGAGATTTTAAGGGACCTTTCCAAGACTTTTAAAGGGTGTTTTCCACTTTTAGAGGGCACTCCCAGGCATTATCAAGTGCCATTTCCTAAAGCATTCCCTAAAAAAATATTCCTTTAGGTCATGCACTCTCATAAATAAATGAATTATCTTCGAAGGGTGGAAAAATGTTGTACTCCTCCTTGGGTTGATTAGTGGTACAAAGCTAAAATATAGCCAAAATCTTGAGCAAGTGTATATGATGGACATGTTGTAGCATCCTAAAATGATTTTGGTTTTGGTTATTTTCCAAGGGTTGTCATAGTTTTGTTTTTACTACCAAAGTTGCAAGTAGTTTTCAAAGTTTGGACTCCTAAAATCATGCCATGTGGCAGTCTTTCAAGGGTTTTAGTTTTTGAGTCATTTTGGAGGAATTCCTTGTCTCAAAGAGGGGAAGGAGGTGCAATGAGTCCCCAATGATTGGGACATTGGGCTGGTCAAGTAGGATCATGACACGTGGTACTTTTATGGAAGCCCAAAGTATATTGTACCAAGACACCAAGGAAAAAGAAGGGTGACACATTGCAAATGTTCGTAGCATCCTAAGTGCCCAAATTTTTGACACATGTTAAATTTATTCTTTTCAAAGGAAGTTTTTAGGCATTCAACATCTTGTCACTAAAGAATATAAGTGTTAAGGAGGTGAAAAGGCTCCCAAAGACCTGATGAGTGCTGGAGGTGGATTTTTTCTTATTTTATGCCATGTGTCATAGGGAAAATGGTTCAAATAGAAGAGGAAGTGCCATATAGTTTCCCTCCTTTTATTTTTGAATGATGATTGAAGATATTAATTTGGTAACTAAAGGTTAGTTATTCTACACCAAGGCTTAATTGATAACCCTAATTTTAAAAGGGGATGATTATAACTATGTATTTTTCTACATTTTAATCCACCTTTCATAATTGGAGCTTACACTTGTGTTTCAAGTGATTTACAAACTAGATTAGCATGAGATGAGAATATTAATTGTTGTGATATTTGTCAATTGATTTCTTGCTTAGGATACATATTTTTTGGCATGGTTTTAAGTAAGTATTCTCGAGGTTATAAACTTAGTGCTTTAGAAGTGAAGTTTGGGGGAATTATAGAATTAGCCGCTAGGAAAGGGTATTTTTTAGTTTGAGGGAAGGTAGTGTCACGTCGATCCAGAAAAAATGGCTACTTATTCTTTATTCCCTCTAAAAAGTAGCATTACCACAATTCTTAATCGGATTAAGAACACTAATGTCTAAGGTTTAGATTTTCTTTTGCAAAAACCTAATCACCCTAAGGTAGTAAATAATTTGAGTATGAGTTATATGGTTCTAGTAGTAGCTTTTACACTAATAGATCCATACCTAGAGTTGGTAATTGCATCCATAAAGGTGTATCATGAGGATATATGAATTAAACTTGATGGGAGCCAATCAGTTGTCTACTCATTCATCCCTCAAGCTCTATGTGCCATGCTCAGGATACCACCATAGCTTGAGGGAATTGTCTTAACCATGGAAGAATGCCAGGTGTGCATTGATGAGAATGATAGCTTCATTTGGGATATTGTAAAAACTTACTATATTACCAAGAATATATCTAAGGTTTCTAGATTGACTAGGAATCTTAAGCTAATAGAGTTTAAGGAACTACCATGATATGTCATTGCCATGGCTACTAGAGTTTATGGGGTACCCACAACAAAGAATTTTGAGCCATGTTGTTTTGTATCCTTATTTGTGTGTTGGAGAGTAAGAAGCAGTTGGACTAGACCTCAATTCTAAGTGACAACCTACATAATCAAATAATTTAGTTATGGGTGGCCATATCTTCCAAGGAGTAATTTAATGGTATATTATATATGACTTCCTACCTCATGTATAGCTTAGTACATAATAGATATTTCCTTGAACTCACTAAGAATCCCTCTGGTCTCAAAATTTGTGAGTTTTATCTTGAAATGACTTTGAAAGGTTTCAAGAACAACTAGGCTAAGGTCTATGATTTTTTTCAATGCCATGATAAGTGTCTTCTACCCTATGAGGAGCTTAAATAAAATGACCAATGTAGCTAGAGAGTTTATTGATAGGTTCAATATGGTGTACATTTAATTCTACACCTTTACCTACATCTAGGTGAGTGGTTATTCAGGGATGCCATACAAGCTACCTAGGTATGTTGATGATAAGGTATCACTCATGGAATTATGTATAAAAATATTTCCCCGACATGAGATTATTATGAGAAAAATATTAACAACTCCTTTAAGTTCCGTGTATAGATAGGATATTATACATGTCCTACTCTAGCTAGAGCAAAGGGGTGGGAACAAGAAATGTAGTGATTTCAAATGAACAAGATGCCTCCTTAGTATAACCATGACATAAGGTAGTTGGTTAGCAATGATAAAAGTGTAATTATGCACTAGGCACACTATGAGGACATCTAGTCAGAATGTACAATAGAGGAACAAGTAAGGAAAATTGATTACCTAAGGCTCACCATTTAAGAGATTATTTCATATGGCATCATCCCCATTCCCAAGGACATGGTGGATGATAAAGCTACATTATCATCATCTTACACTAAGGAGAATATAGAGATGTACCCTATAGACCAAGTAGACTTCACAATCCTAGAGAATGATTCAATTACATAGAAGGCATATCATATAATGAAAAGAACATTCATGTGATTAAAGTCCTAATGTGTGGACCTTAGTGCACATGATACCCATACCTTTAGCGAGCTCAAAAATATACATTATCTTAAGGAAATTCTTCCCCCTTAGACTAGATATATAGTAAGCCCTTAAGTAGAGGCCAAAGGCAAAGAAAACAAGCTAGCAGGTGATGTCAATTTTACCAAACTATTCAATTTTGATGAGATTATAGTATCACAATCTAAGTCTAGACTGTCTTTCACAAAATTGACCAAATTGGCTGAAAATTGGACTCAAAGTGCTAGGGGGAGGTGTATATTGCAAGTGTTTTCCCCATGTCAATCACCATGAGGGAACTCCTACCAAATTAGCCAAACCAACCATTACACTATCCCCTCAGCTGAAGTAATCAATAGAGCCCATTCCACCCCTAAAAATATATAAAAGGAAAAGGGGAAGGGAGGAGCAAGTAGAGAAACTAAAGACTAAAAGGAGAAATAAGGTTGTACAAGCTTTACCTATAACCCGAAGTAAAAGGAAAGAGGTTGTACATCCATATGTACCCTCTCAACATGAAGCCACTAAATCCCAAGGATAAAAGTCCTCATATGCCTAGTTGCTAAGGGATATGAGTGATGAAGAAGACTAAAAGTAAAATAGGGAAATCATGGAGATTATGAATCAATATAAGGTATTCACTTCTCCCCTAATGAGAACCATCCAAAGAATTCTAAGGGAAAGGTCATAAACTCCTATCAAGGTTTCAAAAATGAGATTGTTTGGACCATGATCACCCTTAAGAGGAGAAGATAAAGGTGACAAGGAAATTGTGTCAGCCTCAAATGACCCTTTATCCTTTAATGATGTGACATAGGTAGGTGCTAAGGTGGCCATGCAAGCCCAAGCTCCACTTTTGAAAGAAGCTATTTCTTTGGACATAGAATAATTTATCCAATATATGTTCACCCAACCACCAGTGTAAGAGGTGGAGGGTGAGACAAAAAGTATGCAAGGGTCCAAGGAGAAACTTGAAAATGAGTCTAGGATAGAGGAAAAAGCCGCTACTAGTAGTAAAAAGGTAGATGCTCAAGGAAAATAATAACCAGATGTTGTTGTAGCTATGGAGATAGCCCCATAGGACCATTCCTCCCCAAGACACAAGTTCAAAATTAAGGAGAGTTTACACATGAGGGAGATGGGGGATCAAGCTTGAAAATTAATACCCTTATGCCTTCAGGTATAAATAAGGAGGTAAACCAAAGTGATGAATCTATAAGGGAGGGACCTTAAATAGGAACTACTTTTTTAAAAGTACCCTAAGGGGTCATTCCCTAAATAAAGGTCTATGATCCTATTGAGCATAGGAGTTTTGAGGCCATAATTGGTGATTAGCTACCTAGAGGTGACAAGGAAAATGTCATAGCCTCTTCCTAGTTATTCCAACCAATTGGATAATATGAGAATGAAGCAAGACTGCCTCCTTAACCCACAAGACAAGGAAGTGTCATTCATAGACTATTTTTGGGGTCCCAAAAGCAATTTGAAGCTATTATTGAGGTCCTAGAACAAGTTAAATTAGGAAAAGAGGGAGAGCAGGGAGTTGAAAGGAATAAACTCAAGTTGGATAGTGATGAGGATATAAAGTAGATAATAATAGGTTCTCACCCAACCCCTATCACTCTCCCTCTAGCTACTATTCTAGTCATACCACCATTCAACTCATCTAAGCCAGCCTCAAGGTCCATGACTCTAATGGGTTTTCAGACCAGGCCGCTATTATGGGTCAAAGAACAAATTAAGGAGAAATAGAGTGTTGAAAGTAAATTGGGAGATATATAAGTAATGAAGATTTCCAAATCATATAGGGCAAAGCCTCCCAAGAACGTTAAAGCACTCTCCAAAACCACTTTCACTAGTGCTGGGGAGAGAATATAGGAGATAGATGTCCCCCACAGGGTGTTATAAAGAAAGATGTTCCCATTGAAAGCTATATATATATATATATATATATATATATAGCTTTTAATGGGAGCATCTTTCTTTGTAACACCCTGTGGGGGGACATTTATCTCCTATGTTCTCTCCCCATACACACACACACACACACACAAATATATATATATATATATATATATATATATATATATATATATGTGATTTGGTGGAGCCATCAAGGAATGAGGTCAAGCATATCTCATTATTTTTAGCAAGCATGGTGGCTCATCTAATGGATAAGGATAAAACATTGATGGAGAAGCTAAATATGTAGAACCATGAAATGATCCAATACTTGCAAAAGTTATGCAAGCCTAAGTCATTGACTCCAACTATTATCAAGGCCCTGAGTGTACCCATTCCCTTCAGGAAAACACTTGACTTCGGCCTCAGTGAGGATTTGAAAAATAGAGGGTAGGAAACAAAATATTGGTAGTAGGACTTGGAAGCAAAATCCAAGGAAATCATCCATATAGTCATGTAATGGCTTGATAATAAGATAGATAGAAGAAGAGAGTGTAGTTCCCTAGCATTCATCTATAATGTTGATATCAAAATTTGGGAAGTACTCAGGGCCAAAATTGATGAGATATTTAAAATGGGAATAGATGCCTTAGTATCAAAAAATATTATTTCTTTGAATGATCTTAAAGTGCCTAGAGAATGATAATTTTCCATAAAGCACATGTTAGCCATGCTCAAGGATGACACCTTTTATATAAAAGAAGACTACAAGGAAAGAAATTGAGGCCTCCCTGAGAGAAATGGTGACTATTGAAAGTGTATTAGACTTGACAAAGGAATTATTAGAGGATGATTTGAATAAAATCATTAATAGACCCTATGGATCATTAAATATCCAAAAGATAAGGGACCTAGTATCAATTAAAAAGTCTTGCGACCACTATATGGAATTGGTACATAAGAAACAGGGAGTGCTCCAAGGGACCTCCAACTGGCTAGAAGAGTATAATGCCAAATTCAAGTATCAAGTGGGCCCAGACAAGAAAATACTCATTAACAATATCAAGAAGTTCAATTCATATAAGAACAAGATGGTATAGGGCTCAATGATCAACATTGATTCCATGATATGACCAAATCACTTCTATTTCTTCTCAGTTGATGTAAAGATTCTTTTCTCCTCCCTATTCATCTTCTCTCTTTTTCCATTAATCTTTGTACTATGCCCATTAGTGGAATGCCCCTTGTAAGAATATTCTCTAGAGAAAGAGACATTTTGGATTGGTTACATAAGTGGAAAAAGGTTTATTTTGTCTCGTACTGGAATTTACTTTATGTGGTGTATGGAGAGCATCCCACTAGGATGAGATATCAAACATGTCTCTTCTATCATAGCATGTGCATTATCCTAGAAATCATTTTTATTGCAACTAATGAGCTCCAGGACCATGAGTGTTTTTTTTAACTAGATAATCTCATTGGGATATGCCACATATTGATTTGAGAATTGTATAAGTAAAGGAGTTTTGTTCCTTTACAAAGGTTGGTCAACTAGAATTTTTTTAGAAAAGAGCTATTGCTCTGGAGAAGTTCTTCCTATGTAATCTCTTTGGTCTCAAATTGGTTTCTTGTGTAAAACCATTGACAAGCTTTGAGATCATATTGAAATGTTCTCCTATTATAGAGATGACTTGCATAGTGTACATGTTGTATAATATCCACCACATGCTATATGTATTTGAGATTTAGATGGATAATGGAATATACTTGTGTTTTATTTCTCTATCTTATTGTTGAAATCTATGCATTATTTTGAGTTTTGAATATATTGGTATTCTAACTCTTTCCTTTTATGGCAGTCATCTTGGAAATCTGTTGAGATTATAAAATCCTTTCAGTTATGGAATTTAGAATGATGTATTAAAAGTATTTTTAGGGGTATTCCTAAGCTCATAGATTCATGAAAAAATATCTCTTGAATGATTACTTGTAGCTTTGCTTGTGATTCTTTGAAGGAATTGCAAAGTATTGTTTCATTCCATTTGTTTTAAAGGTTCTAAAATATTTTTTTGTGGAAATGACATGGTAGTTTAGTGAATGTTTCCTCTCTCATCCTACACCCATCCATATCTTTATTTAAATCCACCCACCGTATCTTAACCTACACTTAACACACCATTTTCATGACATAAGTGTTACTTGCATCATAAATACATAAGATATTGTATATTTGGAATGTATTTCTAGTTTTGTGCTTAAAATCTTAAAGATATAGTTTCATATTTAGTTTTTATTATTGAATGTTTCATAAAATCGATATTGTATCCATCCTTTCATTTGTCTCTAGTATCTTGTGTATGACTTAAAGCATTTGTGCATTTCATGTGATATCCCTTACAAGTGAAGTGTATAAATTTGGTTATGATTTGGTCATTTTTCCTTTATGTGCCAAGAATCCTCATGAAGATTGAAGTATACAATCCCTCCATGTGAATGAGCTACCCCATAGGTTCTCTCACCTTGGTTTAGGTACAGCCAAAAGTAGTAGGGAGTTAAAAATAATCTTTTAAGGTGTCTCTCAATCATTATTTGTGTTTAGTTCTTTTTTTATGTTAAACCCTTCCCTAGCTATAACAACATATTAATAGGTTTTTCATCATTTTCTTCCATTTTTGTAAGTCTACAAAGCTGAGCATATGAGGTGTATAACTAGGAACCAATAGAATCATTTATTTCATGCCCCTAATGCCAACTTTGACTTGGGCTAAAGTGTGCTTTTGATAGGCTCTCAATATCTTCCTCATGTATAAGAACCTCACCAATTTGTTGCCCTTGAGCTGGGGTTAAGCCTATAAAGGGTTCAACCTTTTGGAAAGTGAACTCCTCAATTCCCACCATGAAAATCCTTGTAGTTACCCTTTCTAATCTATCTATTTCTAGATTGAACTGCATAATGGTGTATGACTCTATGTATTTTGATAGTTTTAGGACCTTCATTCTTGTGTTGATTGATGCTCTTAAAGCATCCATATTATTGTCATCTAGTTCTCTTATAGTTATTATTATTCTCTCTTCTTGTTATTTCATTAAATCCATTGTCCATGAATTTATTTCTTCATGAACATCAACATTGATGAATTGGTTTAAGGCCCAAGAGTGGGAGTGGGAAGGGATCTTATATAGCTTTCCATATATGAACCAATCAGGGATGGTTGGTCCATGAATGGGGAAATCCTCATTGAATAAGTTGATCTCACTTTTGGGATGAGTGAGAGTCAACTTTGGCCTCTTCCTAGATCCAACAAGGACCAAGGCCAACTCCATCTTTATTTTTTTCTGGTTTTGCCACTAGGACTATGTTAAGGGATACTTACTTCCCTTTCTCTCCCTCATCTTCCTTTGCTTGAACATGAGCCTCTTCAACCTATGTTTATTTTTCCTCAAATCCATATGCCTCAATAAATACCTTGAGGGAATCCTCTACCATTTCATTAGGATCAAGGATAATCATATCTAAGTGCTCAACTAGGGATGGTGGTCTATCAGGAGGAACTAAACATCAAGGTCCCTTGCTAAGTCTCTCCTCCAACTTCTCCCTTCTAGTGCCCTATATAATTTGCATTTGAGGCTATGGGAGATCCATCTGAGGTTGGTCTTGAGGTGGCCTAGAAGTTCCAAGAAATAAATGGTATTGAAGGGGATATATTTTCCATATGTCCCCTTGATTTTCATCACTGGTTAACCTATGCATGAGTTTGAGGTTGGTATTCTTTAATCTAGCCAACACTTTTTCAAAATTATTGGCCTTAATGTACAAGGTGTCATGATGACCCATTTGGTGCTCATAGATTAGATTAGGTAGTTGTTTGTTCTTCAAATTTGGTCCTACCACATTATTTGGATCCCACTATTTAAGATCATCTAATTAGAACACAAAGGAGTCTTTATGCCTGGACATGGTGTCCACCTACTTCTAATCTTGTAGAACTATCCTTTCAATTATCAAAGGGAAGGGATGGAGAAGGCCCTTTCTTTTCTCTTTGAAAATTCCATCAATACCATGAAGGATTTGAGATGAAATTTCCTACTCTACCAACTTGTGAGGAATCTAGATACAAAACTTATAGGGTTGGATCAAAACTCCCTCAATTCTGATAATAGTACAATCTAGGTAAAACTAGATGTCTCCCATCAGCTCCACATATTTATTGATCAAAAGGGGAATCTTGGGCATGGGAATACCTATGATGCCTTCCACAAATGCAAGATAAACATAATCACATATGAATTTTATGTGGTTTCTATACTTAAAGATATTTAATTTTGAAAAATTGGGTGTTTGTCTTCCTCTTGATGGTAGTAAATTATTTCCCTAATAATGCACTAATCATATCTCCTATTGGAGGAACACCTTATTTCTATACCATAAATTAAATAGAAGATACACAACTCTTACTAACATATGTGGTTATAAGTGCTCTAAATACTCTTGTAGACACCATAAATTTTCACATTGTAATTATGAATGTTGTAATTCCCCTTAACCACTTTAGTATCCCCTTAGGACTAGTTTGACCCTTTTAAACCCTAGTTGATCCTATCCCACCTAACTCTACTCAATTTGACCTACTGGCTAAACGCACCTAGCTAACCTAACCTTAGCATTATCAATAATCAATGATCACCCTAACCATTGATGATCACCTTGAATGTCGATGATCACCCTCATCGTTGATGGTTAGGTTTCACTATATGAACCAACTTAACTAACCCTTTAATTCTGACTTGGTTTTTATAATTAGCTCATCTAATTCATATGCAAACTAATGAATGCATGAGTTATATTTAGACAAAAAATTGGACCCCTTTTTAACATATTATTTCACCTCTCCTTCCTTCTTATAAAAAGATGAGAAAATGAGGGGGGCAAGTAGATCATCAAGATGCAAAAGTAGGAGAGAGAAAAAAGATCAAGATCAATCATCAACTTATTATCTAGGTATCTCTTCATTATTAATCATCTTCATTAAGCTCTAAAACTTTTCCAAGCCATCAAACATCAACTATCAAACTGTGATATAAGTATATTGTTCTTTACCTTAAGTTTCAATTATTTAGTTTAGAAATTGCACCCATCCACCCATAACCTCTTTTCAGTCATCTAAATGACTAACCCTTAAACCATCCACCTCTAAACCTTACCTTCTACCTCAAAATTAATATCTGATCTAAACCCACTCTGTAGAACCATTATAAAATCTCAAACAAGCAACCTTCTTGACCTAAACTAGAACTAACAGTAACCTTAAATGATCACCCTGACCATCGATAATCACCCTGACTATCAATGATCACCCTGACCATCAATAATCACCCTAACCATTGATGAACACCCTGCTTATCGATGGTCACTGTGTAAAACTAGACACCCAAAATTAACAAGCAAAAACACTTTTTACCCTCAACCAAAACCCTGTTTTCTTGACTTCTATCACAATAGAGACCAGAAACAACAAACTGACCATACTTGGACCATATTTTGATAGTGTGGCATTCACCTTAATGTTATCTTGTTGATCTAAGAATTTATTTTGAATATTATTTATTTCACCTAAATTAAGTACTTTCATTTATGTTATGCAACCTTCTTTTATCAACATTAACTAGTTTTTAAATGTGGATTGATAGCCTCCAAGGTAGTCATGTACTTCTTAGATCTAGCTTGCTAGGCAATCCACCTTCCTACCTAATTAACATAACCTTTCTTTAGTCTCTTTCTTATGTAGGTCATCCTCTTGATCTAAAGAGGAGCTTTCAAAACTATCTAGATAATGGAGTGAAAACCAAATCTAGGTTCTACCAACCTTACCCTTATTTTTAGTTTTACTCTTTCTTCCTGAAGAAATAAAGCAAAATTTAAGTATAACATTTTGGCATGCCTAGTGGGACCCTTGTGTATTTAATTGGGTTAATTTTTTTTGCATTTATATGCTTCTCTCTCTATTTTATGCTCATAAATGATATCAAGGTTTATTTTGGGCTTAAAATTAAGTGCATACATCAATTTCTTGCAAGTGTAGCTCACATAGTTTAACTTTAAAAAAAAAATCCTATGATAGCATCAGTTTTATTTCACATACTAAACAAAACCAACTTCATCAATTAAACATTAGATAAATTTAAGACAAGGCCTAACTATGATTTCATCATCTAGTGGTCACCTTACCCTTTCCTGGCAATCCTACTTAGGGGTCATTACCAATGAGAGAACCAACTCAACTCTCTGGTTGTGTATAAACTCAATAAATTAATATATATTAGCTAAACACCTGACATCCTTATCATTGTGATGTGTGAAGTGATGGGGTAGGCCCCAATACCAAGCCACATATTGATTCCTAATATAGATTCTTTTTTAGATCCTAAATAACCTAAAACCAACCATAAACATCTTTTCTAGTACCTACTTTACAATCCTAGTTGAGTCACACAATTCAAACTTAAGTCATAAGACATAAGACATACTAAATATAACTTTAGGATTTAATGTGCTTTAGCGTATGTTTTATCTTATTTCACTTTTTCTTGTCTTCTATTTGTTTGAGTTGTGAACAATCTAACTTCCCTTGGAAATATTCTACCATTTTACCTTCATCCACCTCATCTCCATTACCTTATTCAATGGAGATCCCTCCTCTAGTTTCTCCAAGAGATACTAACTTTGTTAGACTCCTAAAAGACAACCTTCTTTCCTTAGAAATTTACCTTGCATCAAGAACCACTTATACCCATAACCTTACATTCAACTAGCCCAACCTTACCTACAACCAACCCAACCTTACCAATAGACAACCCAACCGTACCTACAACCAATTGATCCTTACCTACAACCAACCCAACCATGACTATAACCAACACAAACTCACATACAATCAACCTAACCTCACTTAAAATCAACCCAACCTCACCTATAACCAACCCAACCTTGTTTACAATCAATTCAACCTCAACTACAACCAATTGACAACCTTTAGATAACCACTTGATCCTCACCTCAGCCAACCAATAACCTTTCAACCCTTATTAGACCCTTCTCATAACCTATGTAAACTATCTCAACCTCACCGATCTTTGGGTTATCTATCTCAACCATCATATCAATTACC
This sequence comes from Torreya grandis, assembly GCA_037957365.1. Classification (NCBI taxonomy): domain Eukaryota; kingdom Viridiplantae; phylum Streptophyta; class Pinopsida; order Cupressales; family Taxaceae; genus Torreya; species Torreya grandis. Next base: position 2,392,780 of record JARHVA010002642.1, read on the forward strand.
TCAACCACATCAAACTTTTTATTACCTACCTCAACATCATATCAATCACCTATAATCCATTTGTGGCAACATTTTTTATCTCAAAACCAAGACTTGGTCTATCCCCCTAGTCATACCATTAATAACTATCAACCTAACTAGTATCAAACCAACCACTATCAACCTACTTTATCAACCTCATCAAATCAAACCAATAATCATCCAACCAATAACTATCAATAAAAATTCTAACTAATTAATCTTATCACCCTTACCAATGTTATCAAACCTATCAAGCCATCCTACCTTACCCACCTTTTCAACCTTACCAACCTTATCAAACCTATCAAATCTAACCAATGACTATCAACCTACCATACTTAACCAACCAAACTTTTTAAACCACCCATCCATATTGAACCTACCCACCATATCAACCATGCCAAATCTATCAAATACCTAAACCTTCCCAAACCTCTCAAACAAACCTACCTTATCCAACCAACCAAAATTTTTAAACCCACCAATCTTATTAAACCATCTTACTTCACCAAATCAAACCAATAAATATTGACCAAATTTTTCTAACATACCAACCTTATCAAGCATACCCAACCCATAAAATCACTAAAACTTGTCGAGCTAATCCAACTTATTCAACTAGCCAACTTTACTAGACCAAACAATTAGCTTACAACCTCAAGAGCCATTGGTGCACCTTCTTCCTAGGAAATATACCACAGTGGGGGAATCATATGCCTCAATCCTTGACAAAATTTTAAGGGCTTATATAGTTAGACTCCCTCAAATAAAATATATCAATTCTTCTCTTCCAAAACCCATGTGGTTTATAGATAATGAGTTTTATATGTATTATCATACAAATGAACATGTGGTAGAAAGATGTGGGTCTTTTAAGATGATCATCTAAAACCTTATCAATCAAAAGGAGGTTACAACAAATATTCTCCATTTTCCCACCAAGCTAGCCTTGAATGTCTTCAAGGAATCAATCATTTAACCTATTTTTACACCTATTATTGTGCAAATCCATAATCAAAGCCCTCAACACAATGAGTTCCCTTCATTACATTTAGTCCTTAATGCATCTATAACTAGGGAAACCATAATTGAAACCCCAACCAATCTTCTTATTAACAAATTTCACCCATTTCAACTTCCTTTTAAAATCATCATGAAGAAAGAATCAACCTTAAACCACCCACTTGTTAACCAAGAAGAGCCTTATCAACTTTCCTTTAAAACCATCATTAAGGAAACCAACCCACCTCTTCCACTTCCTCTTTTAATGGAGCTAACCCAAGATCAAAACACCTCACCTATAACTAAATCCAACCCAACCTCAACTAAAATCAAACCCATTTTATTCCTTTATAATATTATAGTTTTCATCTACCTAATGACATTATCTTTGGTTTGATTCCCTTTTGAATTGGGTCAAATCTTTATCACGTTACCTTACCAAACAAACCAAATAAAAAAGCAAACCCAACCAATAAGATGAATCAACCACCCATCCTACCTCCCCCAACAAGTCAAACCAAACTATAAACCAAATCAATCAACCATGATCAACCCAACTTTTAATCCAACCATAAACAACTTATCTATCAACACGAACCAACATCAACCCTTCAATTAAGATTTATTAAATCTTGGTTACCCTTTTATCCAAGCTACCCACACCTTACCTAAGCTCCCTCATTGGGATAATTTAAAACTCTTGTCTACCCTACCTATTTTAGGATGATGTTCCCAACATCATTTCTAGAACTTAAACCTATCCAAATTTGACCCAACAATTTTTCCCTTGTCATAGCACCATAATGGCGATCCTACTTGAACCACCACCTATAACTTGAAATCCAAACTAACAAATAGAAACCCTTGGGAGGAAAATGAATTCATCTTCATCCTTCCTAAACCCTCTTTAATAACCCACACCTTTACTTGGGAATCTTTATTTACCTTAACATTCATGGAAAGAGTGTCAGGGGGAATTCTCCCTCCAAATCTTTGACCAAGCAATAACCTAAACATTAACCAATGGCCAAACTAAACCTTAAAATTTTGTCTACCAAATTTAACCAATGACCAAACCAACCCTTGGCACTTGTACCTCAACCTACACCTAGTAAAATAAACAAAATCAACACATAAACCTACCTAGCTAAACCAAAAACTAACCACCATTGTATTCCAAGCAAAGTTTAGCAACCATCACCTATCCAAATTTGTGGAGACAAATAGAATCATTTTGTTTCATTTGACCCAATTAACCATCATCACTCCAACATATTTTCCATATTTATTCAAGTGTTAGAAATTAATTGGGGGAAATCTTTAGCCCTGATTCTCCCAAACCATTCATGCATAAGTATGGATCTAGGACATATCTGAGCATAAACCCCTCAATGCTTTAGACTTTTGTGTGTTCTTTTGTTAAAAACAAGTTCCTATGTCATATTTTTCTAGCTTAAGTTCATTCCTTATTATCATACCAAATTAATTTCCGTATTTTTAAGGACAACTGACTATAAATAAGATCATGTAATTATTCATTAGAACCTTTTATCCTAATCTTGAACATGGGTACCCCAGCTCTACCCATGGCATGATTCTCATGGTACTTTCCACACCTTTATAGGATAGATTACCATGGTTGTTGTCACTTAAATTTATTTTACCCAGCATCAACCTTCTTGTGTTATGGTTTCACCACTATAAAGGAAAGCCTTACACCTATATAGAGTCATCTATATCTAAACCATCATAAATCTATTTGAAATACCAAATATCACTTAGGTCACATCTATAGCACTGCAGACCACTCCCTTGAAGGATGACTACCCATACCTATCAAAAATTTATTAAAAATATAGACTACTCCCTTGAAGGATAGATATCAACATGTGCAAATCTAAAGCTTAGACCACTCCCTTGAAGGATGGCTAAGTCAACTTTGTCAAGATAAAAATCACCTAGAAGTTTCCCGCATCGATTTGATTCCTACCACCATGAAACAAATTAATCAAAAGATCCTATTTTTAAAAAAAAAGCAAAGTAATCCCAAGAAATCTATAATCAGCTTTCACAATAGCATTAGTAGACTTCCCACATTGATAAGTATACATCCAATATAAAGCATGGACTTGTCTATCATGGTTTTTAGGTTACCTATAGAAGAGGCAAGCCATCCCCCTATAAAGGTCACACTTTCAACCATTTCCCTTTTGGCCCTCTATAAAAATAAGGTATTTTGAGCTTACTTGACACTTCATGATCAAGCTACTTTTTTAACCATCAAACAAAAAACTAAGAAAATCATGAAGGGTTTATGTTCATAAGTCCACACATCTTTCTATTATGGTCATTTCTAATTAGAGTGTTTAGCCTACTCCTACTTTCATGACAACCTTGTCAAGACATATGTCTCCCTGTTTTGGTCATTATCACCCCCAACTACCCACTTTGCACCCTCTCACCAAGAAATGGGGAACATTTTTACCAAACCAAGTAGTACCTCAAATTGAGCAACCAATTTGAACACCACCAAACATTGGAGATTATATTTCTCCACAAACTAACCATTGGAGATCACCTTTCTTCACCAACCTACCCACTTTTTATCCTCTCACTAGGAAATGGGGCACATTTTTACCAAACCAAGTAGTACCTCAAATTGAGCAACTAATCTGAACACCACCAAACATTGGAGATCACCTCTTTCCACCAACCAAAACCATTCCCTAAACTAACCATTAGAGATCATATTTCTCCACCAGCCTATCACCCACCCATTAGAGATCACCTTTCTTCACCAACCTATCACCCACCCATAGAGACTACCTTCTCTACCCAAGCCAACTATCTCATCATCTCACCATTGGTCTATTTTAGCCCAACTAACATGTGTTTTATGATGAATTTTTGCCTAGTCATTTGACTACAATGATAACATTACCATGTTGACCACCATTTTGAACTTATGTTACCTTACACACACCTAACACACTTGTATATTTTTGTGAGCACTTCCTACCTTGATACCCATAACACTTGACCAATTTGTATTTTCACTAATATCACTTCCTGCCTTGGATACCTAACAAAACACAAAAATTGCTTAGGAGACATGCATTTATGAGTGTACCCAACCACCATGCCTAAATGTGACCATGAATTCCCCTTGTAACTTATCCTTCTAGCACCAATATTTATTTTTATCAACTATGGAAACCTTGTCTATGTACAATCTTGTCTATCACACCTTTTTATCACACTTTGTGTGCTTGTTTATGCTTTAGTGCCTAGCCTATCATCCATATTTATGACATATACCTTCATCATCACCTTCACCCACCTCATCAAACCCATACCTAATTGTATGTTATCTCATCAATTCCTAGTTTGAGGGGGAATACCTTATCCTATGCTCAAGGCAACCTAACCTTGTTAATTTAAAGTTTCATAACAAAAAGGGATAAAATGTAGACATCAAAAATATACACACCATAATTTTGAATGTCACAATTCCATTAGACCACTTTAGGACCCCCTTGAGAAAAATTTAACCCTTTGAACCCCAAATCAATCCTAACCCACTTTACCCAAGTTAATTTGATCTAATGGATAAACCCACCTAGTTAACCCAACCTTAGCCCTTCTACCTTGGCCCTATCAACTATCAATGTTCACCTTGACCATCGATGATCACCCTGACCATCAATGATGACCCTAACCATCAATGACGATCTTGATTATAGATGGTTAGGTTTTACCATCTAAACCAACTTAACTAACCCTTCAACTCTAACTTGTTTTTTTATAATTATCTCATCTAATTCATTTGTGAACCAATGCATACATGAGTTATATTTATACAAGTTGGGCCCCTTGTTGATATATTATTTCACCTCTCCTTCCTATAAAAATAAGATAACTTGAGAGTGAGAGAAGGGAAGAAGATCATTAGGAAGTAAGAGTAGGAGAGAGAACAAAGATCAAGATCAATCATCAAATTCTTGTGCATGTATCTCTTCATTAACAATCATCTTTAGCAAGATCTAGAACTTCTCAAAGCTATCAACCATAAACTATCAAACCATGAGCTAAGTATATTTTTATTTTTTTCAATTTTCAATTATTTAGTTTATAAATTTCACCCATCCACCCATAACCTCTTTTTTTCATCTAAATGACTAACCCTTAAAAAATCTACCTCTAAACCTTACCCTCTACCTCACAACCAATATCTAACCCAAGCCCACCTTGTAGAATAATTCTACAAAATTAACCTAATAACCTTCTTGACCTGAACTAAAACTAAAAGTAACCATCGATGATCACCCTGACTATCAATGGTCACCCTAATTATCGATGATCACCCTAACCACCAATGATCACTATGTAAAACTAGACACCCAAAATCAACAAGTAGAAACCACTTCTTACCCTCAACCAAAACCCTATTTTATTAACTTTTATCACAATATAGACCTAAAATAGTAACCTAACTAAACTTAGATAATATTTTGATGGTTTGGCATTCACCTTAATGTTATCTTGTTGATCTAATTATTTATTCTAAATAGTATTTATTTCACCTAGATTAAGTACTTTCATTTATGTTATGAAACCTTCTTTTATTAGTATTAACTTATTTTTAAAGGTGGATTGATAGCCTCCAAGGGAGTCACGTACTTCTTGGATCTAGATTGTTAGGCAACCCACCTTCTTACCTAACTAATACAACCATTATTTAGTCTTTTTCTTATGTAGGTCATCCTCCTAAGCCAAAGAGGAGCTCTCACAACCCTATAGATCATAGAGTGCAAACCAAATATAGGTTCTACTAACCTTACCCTTTTTTTAATTTTACACTTTCTTCTTAAGGAAATAAAGCAAAATTTGACAATAATAACTCTATTTAATAGGGTCATGATTACCCTAATCCCTTATCTAAACTAGATAATTGGGATATTTTCCTCAAAGTCCTAGAATACATGGTTCCCTTGGAGTAACCATAGTCTGAGGATGGTATCTAGGTCATTCTCACTAGTCCATCCTTTGATTATGTGTAGGTCTACATGGGGTTTTGGGATATTATAGTACTTCTTAAAGGCTAGTGGGGTAATGTAAGCAACTCTCCAAGAGCTTCTATCATGGATAATCCAATTTTTATGAATTTTAAAATCATAGTATGGCAATAGCATGGTAGAGGTTGGCCATTTAAACTATGACTAGGTCATAGTATCTCCTATTAACCATGGTAATCCTATGTTCCTCTTTGGTAATGGGTTTCATCTCTTTTATGATCCATAAGATCCAAAACCAATTATTATTATCATTATTCAAGGCTATGAAATCCAGCTCAATATCCTTGAAAACCTCTCCTTTATTGTCTATAGATAGGTACAACTTTGTCTCATCCCTTAATTGTTGTCTTTGAGCTGCCAAGGATTTTGTGCTTGTAAATTATTCATAACTAGATTTTAATTGATCTCTATGCTAGCTTTTTTATGCTCAAAACATAATTAAACTTCTCTTAAATTTATTTTAATAAACTAGGTGCATTTAGGGTCTATTTTATGTGAGGTTTAGGGATTTGAATTTTTAGTGGTGATAGCTCATGGATTTTAGCTCATACATGCTTTGAATTTGATTTAGAACTTTGCATTTATATGTTTGTATTATTAGGCACAAAAAATATATTATTTTATCACTCTTTTCTTACATGGTGCTTATGCGGCATTAATCTAGATCCTTTCATGACATTTTTCATTAGTTATTTTGAAGCACTAGATATTGGCATTTAAAAATGCATTTATGCTTCATGTTTTTAGATCAAAATCCTAGATTAATGTTAGCTATTGATTTTGATCTAGGTTCTTTCTTATTATTGGTTTCATTAGTATTGAGTCTCATGGATATGCCACTTGGTACCTTCATGGGCCTTCCAAGCTCTAGCACCTTTTTCAATCATGTATTGAATGCACATTTTCCACACATCAAACTCGAGGTTTGTCAAAGATTTGTTGAAAATTTATTAATGCCCTCATGCCATTAGATCATCTTTTTGAAATGAAGTATGAGCCATAGGATATACAAGATGTGAAAATTTTAATCAGAAAATTATTAAGGTAGGGACTTAGGGTAAAACCTTAGGGTAATGTGTTCATAAAACATGAAATAAACTTTAGGCTAAAGTGTTTATGCCTAAATATTTTGATATTCATACAAAGGGGACCATGGCTAAATATTTTAGGTCAAAGTTTTTATTGTATTTAATAAACATAATGCATAATTTGGGATAAAATACTAATGTTAAACTCTTGAATATGACCAAAATTTGGGTTAAAATGGCCTAAGGATCAAAATTCTGAATTTGGACATAGGGATTCATTGTGTTAATAAACATAATAAAAACCTTTGGTTAAAAGCATTTGTTTCATGTCGCAAAGACCCTTTTAAAAAAATATTTAGTATGAGTCTCTAGCCTAAGGTTCATGACATTGAAATAAATGCAATGGAGACCTTAACATATAGACTTATACTAATTTCATTTTTCATATATTTAGACTATGAAACTATTTTAACATTTATAGTTCAAATATTTCAAGCATTTGGACATCCTCTAAAGGTTTCTAGTCATTTACACAATAATTTATAGGAATTTTAGCAACATTTTGGAGTCTATCTTATTTTTAAACAAAATAATTCATTTACTTAAGTTTAATGATCTCAAAAATGTGAAATACATCCTCACAGATTTCAAATGACATTCGCATGAATTCCAAATTTAGGCTTGTGAACTTCTTAGTTTTGAATGGCTTAAAGTTGACGGTCGTATGGACATGAAATAAATCCTCATGAGAATCAAATGATGATTGTCTGAACATCAATTTTAAGCTCATTAAATTCCTATCCTAATGTGAGATCACCACTTGGCATCTTTATGGGACCTGTTAGGATCTAAAACTCAATTCACTTTATTGGATCAAGAATTATGACAAAACAAGAGTCATCCAGTCATGATTTATGAGATTGCTCATGATTGGTCTATTTTATCATATGAGATCCTTCACTTGTAATATTTGAATGTGAGAGTTCTATATGGAAACTCTATGGAGCTCTTAGGATTTTTAATTTTCAATGATGTCTTCACTCCATCTGATCTTCAGCTTGTGATGAAGAAATAACTATTAATCATGATCCAAGAGCTCAAACATGATTAGTTCGAAGGACTAAATGCTTAGTTTTATCAATATTTCTTTACATCATCCAATTTAAAGGATTTGAGGAAGCATAGATCATTATATCATGTTAGTTGCATGTTTTTAAAGTTAAGACCTGGGCCTTCCTCACTCTATTGGATCAAGCCCTATGATGAAGTGAGAGTCATTGGATTTTGTAAAAAATAAGAGAATTAAGTTAGAATCAAGACCAAATGTGAACTTAGGCTAAAGTGTTTACAATAATATCATGCTTATGTTTAAAAATAGGATGGGGCCTTCATATTGAAACTTTATGCTAAGATGTTAACAAAGGGACCAAGTTGGCATAAAATTAGACTTAGATAGAAACATATAGAAAGGACCCTACAAAAACAAACATTAGACTTAGTTAGAAATATAAGGCACTATAGGGAAAATAATAAAGGGGCCAAATATATTTTAAGCAAAGGTATAGTCATGTTAAAAAACATGACTAAGCTTTAATATGAAAATTGTGCTTAGTTCCAAAAGAGGTTTAAAAAATGTTCCCACCAAACTTGAATTTGAATTAAGGGTTTATACCAAGGTTTTTTAGAACATGAATCTATCATAAAGGGATCCATGAAATGTGAAACTTAAAGACATGAAGACCAATCATTAGCAATGTTAGGTAAGCTTAAAACAAACCATAAATCAATAACTAGTTTTGATAGAGTGCATGATCTTCAAATTCTATATAATATCCAAAATAGGCCATGCTTAGAGGGTTCAGCTTCAAAACATATAAAGGGTCCCAATTTTCAAAAAAAAAAAGGGGTATGTTGACCTTAAAAAATGGTGACTTTTGGGGGAAACATAGCAATATGTTAGAACTTAGAGACTCTAATTTAGATAAACAACTAGGTCATCCACTCCACTTGATCAATGCCATTATCCAAATTAGTTTTATGGTTGAAAAAAACTTTATAATTAAAAAATTGGGATCAAAATTAAGGCATAATCATACTATGTGTGTGCTTTGATTCCACTTACTATTTTTAAAATGATTTAGGAGACAACTTCCAGGTTTCTTAGCTTTAATAATTAACACTAACTTAGAGCATGCTTAGATATTCATTAATAATCAAGCTTCTAGTTTAATAAAGGTTTGGGAATTGCTCTACTATCATCTATACATCTATAGCCCTGATAGATATGTGTTTGGCTCTAATTAAGGCCCTGATCCATTGCTATTTAGGTGTCCATAGCCCTGATGGAGATTACTTAAATCACCTATGCCTGAAAAATCTTTTGATTTTGCATTGTATTCTTTCTTGTGTGTGTTTTTTAAGATTTTTCATGCTTTGAAAAAGGTTGGGAACTAGGGTACCTAGTTTTAAGGATTTATTCAAGTGTTTTATCCTCAGAAAATCACCTATGGCTATAATCATTATCCTATTCAAGGATGTTTATTAAGTGTAATTATGATTGTGTCTCAATAAATTGAAATTGGATCTTAAAAGTTTAAATCTTCTTAAAACCAATTTTTAGGTTAGGATGATGCTTAAGTTCTTATGGAACAATTGGATTCTTTTATTGTTATTTACCAGTTTCTTCAAATAATAACATGAGACTCACATTTCAAAACCATGGTCAACATATGTATTAGCTTCATACCCTCATTTTTTATCTATGGGAATTCAAGAAACTAAATAAACTTTGAGTTCAAGGTTATCGAAAAGGAATTATTGGAATCAAATAACAAGGAAAAAAAATAAAAAACACAACAAAAAGTAGTGAAGAAGAAATAAAAGGAAACACACAAATATACACATGATTACATACAAAAAAAGGATAAGAAGGAAAGAACTAAAATTAACTAACTAGCCTACCTATATTAAGCCTAACCATCTTACAATTTTACTCCATAAACACTTTAGATGGAGAAGCAAAGAAGTAATGCGAGGTATTGCCCATTAGTAGGCAATGTGAACTCTACTCCTTGAAAGTCTTTTAGCTTAAAGGTGTTATCTCCCAGTGTGATTTCAATCTGGTAAGGTCCAATCCATAGAGGTGTGAACTTTCCATGTTTTCCCTTAGGCTTAGATGCTTTGTCCCAAAGGATAACTAGGTCCCCTTGTCTAAACACCTTGATCTTTGATTATTTGTCAAACCATCTCTTTATTGATGTCTGATGCCAACTAAAGTCCATAAAATCTTTATCCCTTGCATCTTCCATTTAAATTATGTCTATCAATCTTAACTCTACAAGCTCCTAACTTTCTTCCATGTATTCTTGCATAGATTTGTATGTGGGAAAATTTAGGGTGATAGGAAAGATTGGTTCTTTCCCATACACTAATAGAAATGGTGAATCCTTTAAGGATTACTTGATTGTGATCCTCTCTACCCATAAGGCATATTTGATCAATTTATGCCAAGTCCTAGCCTTGTCTATAGTAGAATTTTTTATTTCCCTCATTAGGTTCTTGTTGGTAGACTCAGATACTCCATTTCCTCAAGGATAATGACTGGATGAGAATTTGAGACAAATTCCATTATCATAGGCCCATTCTATCATCTCAATGGATATAAATGCAAATACTTTGTCACACACTAGAGAGATTGGTGCTCCAAATCTAGTATAGATGTTCTCCTCTAAGAAAGTGATAACTTATTCAGTCTTACATTTTTTGGTGATTATAGCTTTAGTCCACCTAGTGCAATAATCTATGGTAATTAGAACATACTTTTGACCCTCAGATGAATTGGGGTTAATCACCATAACAAAATACAACACCCACTAAGCAAAGGGTTTGTCAACCATAGCTAGTCGTAAAGGCATTGATACCTTTGGTTTATTCACGCTAAAAATATGACATGAGTGACATTCCCTTACATGCTTGTGGGCATATTTGAAAATAGTTAGCCAATAATAGCTAGATTTGAGGATCTTGTGGGCTGTGGTTCTCTTAGATGGATGTCCACTGCCTATTTTTTCATGGAAGGTACTCATGATCTGGGTGGATTATTCTTGTGAGACACATCTTAAGTAGATTCCTTCAAAGTTCCTTTTATACAATATCCCATACTTGATCAGATAATGGGATGTTTTTAGCCTTAATGCTCTCTTTTGTTCCCTAGATAGTCTTGGAAGACAACTACCATTAATTAATAAATGTATGATGGAATCATACCATTTACTACTTGAAATCTCAATTGATCAACTTACATAATACTCATATTAGATTTGGTATTAGCAATCATTTGGATATAGCCTCAACACCTTACTAGTTTTGCCATCTTAATTTCTATGTCATATTCCTACAAAACTAACATCCACTTATCTTTGCATTCTCCAAGCTCATTCTGGCTCAACATAAGCTTTGTCATAGGGTTAGGTAAAATAGCATGCACCTTATTTCTAAGGATATAGTGCCTAAATTTCTTTACTACCTTAACTAATTCATATGTTTGATTATTAATTAATAAATATTTAACTGAACATTCTTAAATTTAATACTCATAAAAGAAATTGGGTGATCACACCCATCAATATTTTGAGTTAAAACTACAACCATAGTATGGTTAGATGAAAAAGAGCAGAAATATAAGTCCCTTGAAAAGTCAAGACTTATCAAAACTAGATCTTGGCTAATGGCTTTCTTGATATCATTGAATGCCTTCTTGGACTCTTCATTCAAAGTGACCTTGTCATCCTTATTCAACATGTCATTTAGCAGCTTGATAATCTCTAAATATCTATAAATGAAATTTCTTACAATGTTTATCTTGCCAAAAAATGACTTTAGCTCATTTCTACTATTTGGAGGCTCTATCCTAGATATAGCTTCCACACTTTTAGGATCCATAAAGATCCCATCTTTAGTTATGACATGACCCAAAAATTTTAATTTAGTAACACAAAAGATACTTTTCTTTTTATTTAAGGATATTCCATACCTTTTTCATCTCTCAAAAATTTGTTGTAAGTGCATAAAGTGATCTTCCCTATTTTTATAAACAACTATTAGATCATCCATATATATATAATGATGCACTTACTTATCAAGACCTAAAAGTCATGGTACATATCCATTTGAAATGTATCTCCTATATTGATTAATCCAAAAGGCATCTATTTGTAAGAAAAGGTCCCTCAATTAGTTGTGAACAATATTTTCATCCTATCTTCCCTGTCAACTAACACCTAGTTTAAACTTGAAAATTCATCAAGGAAAGACATCATAGCTAAACCTAAAACAACTTGATTTACATAGTTAAGAGAATGAAAAGGATAGTTATCCTTTTCAGATGCTTTGCTTAAATTTTTAAAATCAATGAATAGTATAATATCACCAATCTTCTTCCTAACTTGTACCAAATTAACCACCCAGGTAGAATGCCTGATGGGAAACACAATTCTAGCATCTAGTAATCTCTTGAGCTATTTGAAGATCATTACTTATAGGATAGGATTCACTAGTATTTACTTTTTTCTAAAGCAATTACAACTTTCTTTAGGGAGTATTGTATGAGTGATGACACTTGGATATAATATTTTTAGGTCATCATAGGACCAAGCTATGACATCCTTATATCTAGTAAATAGCTCTTTGGCCTTCTTGTTCTCAATATTAGTGCAAAAAATTACCACATTCACTAACTGGGGTTGATCTTGGGTCTAATATCCATTGAATTTTAGTCCTTCCCACTTACTTTGGGAATCTTGGGAACCTTAGCTAGTATATCTTGATCAAATATTCTTTCTAAGATAATCATGTCCTTGAGGATTTTATTGTCATTAAACTAAATGACCTTAGCATAAATTTGTTCTTCGTAAGTTCATTTTAATCAGTCTCATCAATGGTTTGAGACTCAAATTCTATAGAATTAGTTATGAAATCCAATATATATTTATCATCACTAAAGACTTAAAAATGGTTCACATTATTAGGGACTGAAGGAAAAAGTATCAACTCAATGCTAAAGTTGGGTGAGTCCTAGTTGGGCATGAAGTTGGTTACATCAAATTCCAACTCATCAATATCTTAGTTCTCTTATCTAGGGATGGAGATAATGTTAAATGAATCAAAAGACTCAATAATATCCCAAACCTTGAACTTATACCTCTTAACGTATGAGATATTAAATTGATATTTGATTCTCACCTGATTAACTACTAATTCTAAATCACCATAGACTAATAGTTATTTGACTTTATTCTTTATATAAAATTACAAACCTAGGGTAATGGCCTGATATTCAATTATATTGTTAGTATAAGGGAATTGGAGCCTATAAGAAGCATGGTATTTCTTACCACTAGGATTAGTTAGGACAACACTAACTCCAAATCTAGCCTTACAACTAGCACCATCAAAATGTAACTTCCATAGTCTAGGAACAACATAAGTAATTTTATGATCACATACCTTTATAGCCTATAGGGTGAAAACCCCTAAGTTTGAGTCAATTATGTTAACCCTCTCATTTACAAAAATGTACTTAGTGATCATGTGCTTTATCCTTCACTCTCTCTCAACCTTGATTTGGTTAGGCACTCCCTTCCAAGGTAGCCACAAATGTGAACAATCTATGGACATTTAGCCATTCAAATCTTTAGTCCATTCCCTACTTAACAAGATCTCATAAACATCATGAATATCAACAACTTCAATATCAATAAATTGCTGCACCTAGGTTCAAAAGCCAATTGCATATGAACATTTAAAATTTTCCCAATTACCTTAAATCTATATTTGTCTAACTAAGTTACAACTCTATTAGCCTAATAAGAGTCAAGCCAAGTTGTTTGCAAATAATTGCTAGCATGATATTGGTAGAGACACCATAATCTAATAAACAGTTATGTAAGTTATTACCAAACATCTTGATAGTGAACAAGAAAGGGGGATACTCTTCCTTAGCTTTGTGTATAGTCACATTAGCATGGTCAGCTTTAGGTGGTTTGCTCTACTTCTTTGATAATGATTCTAGAAAGAGGTCCCTTTGTTCTATAATTGACATCAGTTCATGCAAAGTGATGTTAGCCTTTATCTTCTTCATATCCAAAATAATGTTATATGTAGTTTTATTATAAGAACTAGAGGTACTCCCTTTATGTGGCTCTATATTATTTCTTGAAGAAGTGTTTGGAGGAGTTATAAAGTTATTTAGAGGCATTGAGGTAGTCAAGGGCTAACTCTACTCTCTATTCCTCAAGAAATAATTATTCATCAAGAAATGTTGAAAGGCCTAGATCTCCTCAAGGATCTCATTAGGTTCATTCTCCTGTTGAAAGGGGAAATCAAAGGTCTTTACCATAAAAGCCTAAATTGATGATTTAGATCCATAAGTACCTACACCACTATCCTTATTAGGGACCATCTCAAATTTGTCTAATTCTTCTTGAAAAGCCTCAAAAGCCTTGATTATATACAATCAATCTCCCCATGTTTGGTTGTATAATGCACTCTATAATAATCAAGAAATGTTATATCAGTAAGATTAATGTCCATAGTCTTATTTCTAGAAGATGGTTCATTATCCTTATTATTATGAAAACTATCATTCTAAAACCTATTGTTTAGCCTATTAAACCTTTGAAATGAGAAGTTATTACTGAGTTTTCTCCAATATTGCCTACTTATTTCTACAACTAAAGGAAATCAGTGCTTAATTTTTGTACCATTCTCAAGATAGAATCATTCTCATTCTTGGGAGTTTCAGAATTGTGCACCTAGTTATTGTTAGTACATGGTATTAGATCTCTTTGATCATTTACATTAAATCCATTAGTAGGATGATTCAAGAATCCTAAGTTCTAATTGGGAACAACATGAATTAAGGGTAATTGATTTAGATTTAGAAGTTGGTTCAAGGATGGAATATTCTAGTTGTTGCTAAGGAATATGTTCAGAATGGGCATATGTGGGTTAACATTTGAAATAGCATAACCCATTTATCTTTGGGGATGTATTTGATCATTGATGATCACTAACTCAGAATAGACCCTAGCCAATGAAGTTATAGCTAGGATAAACCTCTTAAAAAATATAGAGGCTATGGGATCCCTTACATCTTTGTATATTTCTAGTACTAAAACATCATCAAGTTTACAAGGTTCTATGGTCCTATTATAAGTTGTCTAAAAAATGGCATTAAAGGACCTGATGGGCTCACTTGCATCTCTTTTAATTTTGTTAAACTAATGGTAAATGACACATGGACTGACAATTTTACCAAATTGATCTATGAAAACATTAGTAAACCCATTCTAGCTAATGATATAATTGTCAAGAATATTTAAGAACTATTCATAGGAAACATTTTTATAATTGAAGGGGAATAACCTACATGTTGCATCCTCATGCAAAACATTTAAAAACCTTAAGGTAGATTTTAAATATTTAATGTGCTCTTCAATAGTCACTATATTAGTTAAAACTAAATGTAGGCAAAATAATTTTTAGGGTTACATGGGAGATCATGTATCATACCTGGTACATTGATTGAAGACTTCCCCAACCAAGCCATACCTAGATGAAGGTTAAAGGCAAAGGTAACTTGAAGAGGTAAAGTTGGCAAAGATTTAGATCTCTTATGCCTACCTTTATCATGCCTGGCTCTTCTATGAACCTCAAGTTTAAGTAATGGTTCCCTTCTCTCTGAGTGTGATTTGGTTTGGATCCTTAGCAATTATAGCTTGAATATTGAAGATCTTATTTGAAATATGATGTATCAGGATAATCTTTATAAAGAACAAGGATTAAACTTGTAAATTAAGCTCATTTTTTGAAGATTACATAAAGAACAATGAAGAATGTTGATATTTGGCTTTAATATCTCAAATGTATGTCTAATTATGTAAATATGATCTATCTATATAAATCTAAGCTCAAATAAATTCATATCTACAAAAGATATTCCAACTTTTGATCAAAACAAGTTGTCCTAACCTCAAATACTATGGATTCTCAAGTCTCAAGCTATTCTTACTAAAAACCAACATCAAATATCAAAGGACTATGATATTTAACTAAGGAAGCATCAAAATAGGTCAAAGACCAAAAATATCAATGATATTTACATTCATAATCAAAGGATTACTCAAAAGTGCAAAGATAACATCAATCTTAGATCAAAATAGACTAAGATAAGTGAAGATCCAATCAATTCATGAACGTCACCATCCTTCTAGCACTAGTAGGACCTGTTGATGCCTCTATGTGTACCATAAATGTCATTAGTGTTCAAGAGAACTTTTCATTTTAGAATTCTAGGAATTTAGAGCATGAGTATCAGATTTTGGCAACTTAATATTACCTATGGTGAAATAGTGGTAAAACAATGTTTAAGTATTCCCATAAATTTATGTTAATTGATGATTGGTGGCCATCATGGTCCAATTCTCTATGAAATTATAGTATCTATGATAATGCTTGGTGAATTATGATCAAAACTTAATCTACAAGATAATCTACATGGATATTTATAATTAAATCTAAATTATAGTGATCTAGTTTAAAAAAGAGCAAATGAGAAAAGTAGGGCATAAAGAAAATAAGTTATTGGTTATCTTAGCCTCAAACATTATGAAAAAGTCTCAATCATAACTGAGCCTGCATTTACCAATATATGATGCAGAATAGCAAAAGCTCAGATCTCACCACACACTAGGTAGATTTATGAGGATAATATGAAATTATACAAGTAAGAACTAGATTTTGATTTAGTGAATTGTTACTAAAATCAAATAGCATAAGCACATCTAAATACAAAAAAATGAAACAAAGTAAATTCAATATCCTTTAGCTAATTTATAATAAGCACAAATTAGCAACCTTGTATCACAAATGTAAATTCAGAATTCAAATAAACTATGCAAATTTAAGACTTAGAATCAACAATTGAGAGAAAAGCTGTATTAACAATTGACACATCAAATTTGGACAATCCTTATAGAATTCTTTGATAGTATTAATTGTTCAAAAGTATACAAATTTTCTCAAAAATCTCTACCTTTACAAGATGGTAATAATGAATTTTATAGAAAGGCAAGGCAATATACTAGTTAGTTACAAGATATAAAGTGTATAAAAGATAAAGATAGTTGTCATTCCTAAGAAAATTCTAGAATACACTTGTTTTTGAAAATTGGACTAACCTAGAGGCAATATGTTAATAGACTAGCATATGCCTTACAAAAGAATATTCTTTATTTAAAATATTAAAATGTATTTATAAAGAAGAATATCAATTAGTTGGTGGGCCCATTGTCGAAGGGTCCCTTTGATGTTCTTATAGAAGGTCCATAGACCTTTGATTTTGTTATTTGACCACCTCAAAATCTACAATAGGCTTTAAGAGGAAGACTTGTTCCTGATCAGCTAGTCACCAAGGTCCCTATCATCATGAGGCATAGATTCTTTAATACTCCTAGATTTTGAAATATTTTCTTTAGCTATGAAGATCATGGCCAAAATTATATAGTTGTCACTATCCGATTGTCCTCAACTTTTGCCTTTTACCTCTTACATTATGAAGGTAACTCTATGTTTATATTTTGCATCATCAATAGTCCCTAGGGTTGTAGTCTTGGTAATATTATCAAGCATAGTGCCTAGGAGTTAGTCAATTATAGTAATCAATTCCTTATCATCATTCACGAGTCTATCCATATTCTTTGTCCACACACTTAGTCTTGAGATCTTGTCTACCACTATCCCCAATATAGAATTCAAGTAGTCCAAGCTAATGGTTTTAAATTTTGGTATTGTATATTTGATCAAAATACTAATGTTATCCCTTATCTTGGTGTCTACCTCTAGCCACTCTGTTATTAATCCCTTAGTCACTTCACCTTATTGGTGTAATTCATCTTACCTTAGCTTTATTTATTTTAAAGAATAAAAAATATCAAAGAATGATGCTTCAACCATGTTCATTATGGCATCATGCACTAATAAAATGGCTTATGTCTCTAAGTTTTCCTTTTTCAAAATTTGAATCCTCTATTTAATGCCCCTAATGCTAGCTCTGAGTTAGGTTGAGTGGGCTTTTGATAGGCTCTCAATATCTTCCTCATGGATAGGAACCTCACCAGGTTGTTTCCCTCCGACTGGGTTAAGCCTATAAAGGGTTAAACCATTTGGAAAGTGAACTCCTCAATTCCCACCATGGATTTCCATGTACTTATCCTTTTTAATCTATTTATCTCTGGATTGAAGTGCATAGTGGTGGATGACTCTATGAATTTTGGAGGTTTTGGCACCTCTATCTTTGTGTTGCTTGTTGCACTTGGAGCATCCATCTTCTTGTCACCTAGGCATATAATAGTTATTATTCTTCTCTCTTCTTTTTATTAAATTAAATCCCTTATCCATAGCTTGATTTCTTCATGAACATCAACATTAATAGATTAGGTAAAGGCCCAAGAGTGGGAGTGGGAAGGGATCTTTTATAGATTTATATATACGAACCAATTAGGGAAGATTGGTCCATGAATGGGTAACTCCTCACTAAAAAATTTGATCTCACTTGTGGGATAAGTGAGAGTAAACTTTGGAATATTTCTTGATCCAATAGGGACCAATGCAACCTTTACCTTTCTCTTTTTTGGTTGTTCCACTAGGACTATGTCAAAAGCTACTTCCTTCCCTTTCCCTCCATCAACTTCCTCTACTTGAACTTGAGCCTCTTTAACATGTGTTTATTCTTCCTCGAAGCCATATTCATTAGTAATGACCTTGAGGGCATCCTCTAACATTTCATTAGGCTCAAAATAAATCATATCTAAGTGCTCAACCAAGGATGGTGGTCTATTAGGAGGGGCTAAAGATGAAGGTCCCTCACTAGGTCTTTCCTCCAACTTCTCCATGCTAGTGCCCTATACAATCTATGATTGGAGTTGTGGGAGCTCAATTTGAGGTTGGTATTGAGGTGGCCTAGAAGGTATAGGAAATAAATGGTACTAAAGGGGATCTAATTTCCATATGTCCCCTTAATTTTCATCAATGTTTAACCTATGTATGAGTTTGAGGTTGGTATTCTTAAATCTATCTAGTACTTCTTCAAAATTGCTGGCCTTAATGTATAGGGTGTCATGAGGACCTAATTGGTGCTCATATATTGGCTTAGGTAGCTAATTTTTCTTAAAATGTGGGCCTAACACATTATTTTGATCCCACTATCTTAGATATATAATTGGAACACAAAGGAGTCCCTATGCCTAGACATGGTGTCCATTTACTCCCAATCTTGTAAAATTATCCTTCTAATTGTCAAAAGGAAGGGATGGAGAAGGCCCTTTCATTTCCATTTTCAAAATACATCAACACCATGAAGGAGTTGAGATGTAATTTCTTGCTCTACCAACTTGGGAGGAACATAGATAGGTAATTTTTAGGGATAGGTTAGAATTCCCTCAATTTTGATAACAGTACAATCTGGGTAAAAATAGATGTCTCCCATCATCTCCATATATTTATTGATCAAAGGGGGAATCTTAGGCATGGGAATCCCTATGATTTCTTCCAAAAATGTAGGATAGACATAGTCACATATGAATTTAATGTGGTGTCTATAATTAAAGATATACATTTTTGAGTAGTCGTGAGAAATTTTGGTTCTACCCTCAAGAGATCAGTTCTTGATGTTAGGGATCTTGGTAACATCTAGTAGGGCATTTAGCAGATAAGATATCATGAAAAATTACTTTCTTATCTTCCTCTTGATGGGATTAAATTATTTCCCTAGGAAGATAGTAATCATATCTCTTACTAGAGGAACAAGCTCTTTCTCTACCATAAAGTAAACATAAGATACCCAACTCTTATTGACATATGTGGTTACATGGGCTTTAGATACTCTATTTTATAGGGTCATGATTACCCTAATCCCTTCCTTAAACTATACAATTGGTATCTTTCCCTCAAAGTCTCAAAATACATGGTTCCCTTGGAGTAAGCATGGTCTGAGGATGGTATCCAGGTCATTCTCACTAGTCCATCCTTTGATTGTGGGTAGATCCACATGGGGTTTTGGGAGCTTGTATTACTTATCAAATTTTAGTGAAACACTATAATAAAATATCTTAGAGATTCCCTCATGGATAATCCAATAATTATTTATTCTATAATCAATAAAAAATGGAGCTAGGATATCAATGTAATAAAGTACCTCTTGTCTGGTAGTAGCATCGTAGAAGCTGACCATTTGAGTTGCAACCAGGTCATAGTATCTCATATTAACCTTAGAAATACTCTTCTCCTATTTGGTAATGGGTTTCATCTCTTTTATGGTCCAAAATAGCTTATACCAATTCTTGTTTTCATTATTTAGGGCTATGACATCCAACTCAGTATCCTTGAAAACCTTTCCTTCATTATCTATACATAAGTATAACTCTCTCATCCCTTAATTATTGTATTCAAGATGTCATGGCTTCTATGCTTTCAAATTGTTCACAACTAGATTGTAATTGATCTTTGTGCTAGATTTTTTGTGATCAAAACATAATTAAGCTTCTCTCAAATTTACTATAATTAATTAGGTTCATTTAGGGTCTCTTTTATGCAAGTTTTAGGGCTTTTAAGATTTAATTGTGGTAACTCATGGAGTTTAGATCATACGTGCTTTAGATTTGATTTGAACATTTGTCTTTATACATTTTCATTCTTAGGCACACAAGATATCTTATGTTGTCACTTTCTACTTACACGGCACTTGTGTGGCATTGATCTAGAACCTTTCACACCATTTTTCATAAATGCCTTTGAATTACTAGCCATTGGAATTAAAAAATGCCTTTTTTTCTTTGTGTCATTAGATCAAAAGAATGGATTAATGTGAGCTATCAACTGTGATCTAGGTTCTATTTTTTTATTGGTTCCCTTTATAATGAGTCCCATAGTTATGTCACTTGGCACCTTTGTGGGCCTTTCAAGCTCTAACATGTTTGTCAATCATGTATTGAATGTACATTTACCATGTGTTGAACCCACAAGCTCTTAGAGCTTTGTTGAAAATTTATTGGTGCCCTCACGTCATTAGATCATCTTTTCACGATGAAACATGAGATGTAAGATCTATAATATGTGTGAATTTAAATTAACGCATTATTAAGGTAGGGACTTAGGTTTAAAATATTAGGCTAAGGTTTATTTCATGTTCATAAAACACAAAATAAACTTTAGGCTAAAGTGTTTAGGCCTAAGTCTTCTAAGATTCATCAAAGGGGACCATGACTAAATATTTTTGATCAAAGTTTACATTGTATTTAATAAACATAATTAATACTTTGGGATAAAATACTTATACTAAACTCTTGAATATGCCCAAAAGGTGGGTTAAAATGGACTAAGAATCAAATGCCAAATTTTGACAAGGATTTATTATGTTAATAAACATAATAAAAACCTTCAGTTAAAAGCATTTGTTTCATGTTGCAAAGACCATTTAAAAAAATATTTAGTATGAGTCTCTAGCCTAAGTTTCATGGCATTTAAAAAAATGCAATCAGGACTTTAAGATATAGACTTAGACTAAGTTCATTTTGCATATATTTATACTATGAAACTATTTCAACATTTATAGTTCAAATATTTCAAGCATTTGAACATCCTCCAAAGATTTCTAGTCATATGCACAATAATTTATAGGCCTTTTAGAAACATTTTAGAGTCTATCTTAGTCTTGAAAAAAATAATTAATTAGTTTAAATTTTATAGTCTCATGGATGTCAAATATGTCCTCATGGATATCAAATGATGTTCATGCAAACATTAAATTTAGGATCATTAATTTCATAGTTTTGACAAGATTAAATTTGATGGTCATGTGGATATAAAATACATCCTTGTGGGCATCAAATGATAGTCATGTGAATTTTAATTTTAATATCATAAAATTCCTATGTCCTAATGTGAGATCACCACTTGACATCTCTACAAGGCCTCTTAAGATCTTAAACTCAATTTGTTCCAATGGATCAAGAATTATGATGAAGTGAGAGCCATTTGATCATGATCTGGGAGCTTACTCATGATTGGTCTCTTCTATCCTATGGGTCCATTTGATTTTAATATTTTAACATGGAAGTGTTTCATGGAAACTTTGTGGAGCTCCTGAGATTTTGACTTTTCAATGATGTCTTTGTTCTATGTGAGCTTCCACCCATGATGAAGTGAGAACTATTGATCATGATTCGAGAGATTGAATGTGATTAGTCCAAAGGACTAAGAGCTCAGTTTTTATAGGATTTCTTTGTGTCATTTGATTGAAAGGCTACAAGGAAGTGTAGATCATTGGATCTTTTGATTTTCATGTTTTTTAAGTTAAGACTTGGGCCTTGCTCGCTCTATTGGATCAAGCCCCATGATGAAGTGAGAGCCAATGGATTCTACATGAAGTAAGGAATTTAAATTAGACTTGGGATAAAATGAAAAATTAGGCTAAAGTGTTTATACTAAGGTCCTGCTCATGTTAATAAATATGATGGGGCATTAAAATTAAAACTATAGGCTAAGATGTTAAAAAAAAGGACCAAACTAACATAAAATTAGACTCAGTTAAAAACATATAGAAATAACCCTACAAAACTAAACATTATACTTGGTTAGAAACATAAGGGACTAAGGGGAAATAATAAATGGGCCAAGCATATTTTAATCTAAGGTTTAGTCATGCCAAAAAACATGACTAAGATTTAATATGAAAATTGTGCCTAGGTCTAAAATAGTTAAAAAATGTTCCTACCAATTAGTTCCCAAAAAAATTGAATTTGAATTAAGGGTTTATGCCAGGGTTTTTTAGAACATGAATCTATCATAAAGGGCTCCATGAAACCTATAGCTTAAAGATATGAAGACCAATCATTAGCAGTGTTAGGTAATCTTAAAATAAACCATAAGTCAATAACCAATTTTGACAGAGTGGATAATCTTTAAATTCTAAATAATATCCAAAATAGGCCATGTTTGTCAAGTTAAGATTCAAAGCATCTCAAGGCTCCCAATTTTCAAAAAATTTGGGGTATGTTGACCTCAACACGTATTTTGTCAAAAAAAATTGTGTGCATCCATATTGCATTTCAATAAGGCATTTTGTCAAGGAGTTTGTGTGCCTCCTATCAATCATGATAATTTGAATGTTCTAAATCCAAATGTAATTATCAAGTGTGAAATCAACTTAGCCACCATTGCAATCATCATCAAATCCTATGCTAGATGGATTAAGTTGACACTAATTTTATATATTTTGATGAGGCATTTTTTCAAATACTTTACATGCATCCTACAAGTTATGCCCCTATTTTATGGTGTAATCAGAGATAAAATGCAATATTTTTTGTGTAAATGAATTCATGGCTATATAAATGACACTTATAGATGTAAAGGTCTACTTCCTTACATTTTTGGCTAGTGAGACACTCATTTTATACATAAGCTTTCTTAAAGATTTATAGTCAAATGTCAAATACTAATACAAAGTTTGTCATAAAGATGTTAAATGGTACATATATTTGGGATCCATTGAATCCATTTACATCATCTCCATATTCTATTAATATTTTTTACATCATATAATTTTTTTTTGGTGACATGGGAAACACTAAATGCAATTAGCCAAACATAAATTATTTTTATAAAAAAATAGATCCAAGTGGAAAATGTGGTGTAGTAGATAAGACTTTTCCATATCTGAGTTGTAATTTCAATTTATGATTTATGAGAGGAAATGAAATAATATAATTTTATTGATAAATAATGTGTGCCTGTTTATAGGCATAAGTGACCTTGACTGGCTTTACTATTATATAGACTTATTGGAACTTATTCAATCATAGAGGAATGATTGAAATATATGAGATTTATATATAATTATGTGGAGGGGTATTTCTGAGGAAGGCTTGGTCTTATACGAGGTCTTACAATGTAACTCATAAACTAAACTAAGATGCATAAGAAGGTAGATGACAGGATAAATTGAGTTTTTATGAAGAAGGTCCAAATGTCTTACACTATAACTCATAAATGGAAAGCTAAAATGCATAAAGAAGAAAAGTGATGAAGAATATTATCAAACAAAAGTGATACCCATAGAAAGTTCAATCATTCCTCTTTTATATTTGAGTACAAGAAAAGTTCAGATAGAAAGTATATGATCAATCATGTTTTAAATATAAGTAGACAATGATTTTCTTCCAAAACTTAGCTAGTTTATTCAAGTTCAACAATTCGGTGTCAAAACTTTTCCTAAGTATGCACATGTTATATATGCAAAATCATAAAATCACCTTGAAAATGAATGCAATGAGCTATTCTCCAAAATAAAACACAAAATTTTTACACATGGATATAGACTGGTAGATCATGTTTATTCCAACGTGATTGGGATATGTGAACTGGCTTCTAATTGGATAGATCATAGCACAAGAGTAATGGGGGTTTGTAGGTAGTTTTAACAAGTTGGATGAGACAAAAGTCACTAGTGGTTTAAGGAGATCTCCTCAATTATTCTAGGGAATGTAATCTTATAGTGGCAGTTAGCTATTGTAGTGAAATTTGGCCATCAAAATTTTTCTACTCCATTTTTATCATTTTCCCATAAATTTACATATTATCTTGTTTTTTGTTATATTTTATAGGACCTCATAGCTTAATAGACAAGGCAATTTTTTTGACTGGCCCATAGGTAATAAGTTTTAAAATTTACGTTATGGGATCAATGGGAAAATAATTCACTTAATTACATTATTAATTATTTTATAACTAATTAATGTTAATTGAAGTCATTAAATGACTATATTTTTAAAGTTAATTAATGAAATAATTCATTTTAAAATTAATATTTTTTTGTAAATGAAAATTGAAAATGCATTCAATATTATAAATTTACCCAAATAATAAAATTAAAAGATGGGAAGTAATTTTTATCTTCTTTGGTGAAGGAAAAAATGGTTTAGAAATTAAAAAATATGGTTTTATTGATTTTCTTCTTTCTTGCAAGCTTTTGGATAGAGTTTGTTGCAACTTTTTGTGAAGCAATGCAATTCTCATATTAGAGAAATGAAATACAATTAAGTGGCTAGGATTATTGTTGAGTTTTGTATATTTTTAAGTCCTTTGTTTATGAATTAGATAATTTTGTTCGTAGATTAAGACTCCATTAAAATTCTACACTTTCTTGACTATGTGAAACCTATGGTGTTTCCAAAATTTGTGCTGAAAACCCCATGTATGAGATTTCTTGATGTCTATGAGTTTCAGTCATGTTTTATCTGAAGGAAAATTTATACCAAGTGTGTATAATCTAGTTTGTGATGAGATTTTGTGTCTATAGGAATCCACTTTTGTTCCTAAAACTCTTGTTGCTCCCATTTTAATTTTTATGTGAGAGGAAGGATTTCCATTTATTTTGTCTACTATAGATTCATCCCAATGGTTCTTTTCTTTTAACCCATTGTAGTTTTCTCATATTTTATCCTTTTGTTTTTTGTTTTATTTTCTTTTGTGATTTTGGGTAAAATTTACACAAAAACCTTAAAATATTCATATCATACGAGGTAACTACCCCTATCAAACACAGAAGAGAATCACCATATCTACAGTGATTTCTCCAAATTTTGGTTAGTTTGCATTGCTTCCTATTGGGTGAGTCACAAAATTAAGGTGACCAAAATTTACATAAATCTTAATAATATAAAGGTGGTGAATAATATTCACCATTCATCTTCATTGCTAACAAATGCTTATTGGTGAGGAATTATGATTATTACAAGAAATAAATGAGTAAAAATGTCATTTCAATAATGACTATTTGTGGAGATTATTTGAGTAATGACTAAAAAATACAAAAGTAAATAATCCCACAAAAATTGATATTTTCTAAGCATTTAATTTAACATTAGTATACATGATTGGGTTTTAAATGGGTTAATTCTACATTGGTAATGATTGTGACATAAGGGTGATTTATGAGGCACTACATTCACCAAAATATTTTCCAATTGGGAAAGATGTTATAGGGTGAGAGTCCAAAAATGGTTAATTATATTCACCATTACTCCTTACTGCTGATGAATTCTTACAGTGGTTGTGTGATAAAGTGGACCCTCTTACATTATGATTATTACAAAAAATAAATGAGCTAAAATGTCATTTTATTGATGTATACTCATAGATTTCATGTTGGTAATGAATAAAACATATACAAAACCATGTAAAATTTGCATGACTGAAACCACCCACAAATGAGCTATTTTATTGATATTATACAATTCACATTTTTTAAAAGTGAAATACTCATTATCTATCCATTTTTATGTCATTATATGTGGTAAACATGTAAAAAAACTCCCATGCATAAAAATTAAATCAGATATATAAGTAACTAGAATGATAAATAGCAAGAACAAGAGATACAAGAAACCACCCTGAAAACTTGTATTAAACTCTTTATAGAAGGAATACAATTGAAGAAACTTCGTTCTTCCACACCTCTCTTAGATTTACAGATCTCTCTCTAGATCTCTTTCCCTCAAGAGCTCTCTCTCTCAAGTACAATCAACTCCAACAACCTAGAATGATTCACCTATACAATTTTGTACTATTCTTCAACATTCATTACAATGAGCGAAGAAGAATTATCCTAATTATATAATAATTAGGGTACTTGAGCATGCATTTACAACCAACAGTTATGCCTCTTAAACAAGGGCTCTAAAAACAATCTTACTAATAATAGAGATGCGGACTTAAGACTATGACTTATTCTCATCATGCAAAAACTTGGTTTTGTCCTCAAAAATAGCTCTCTAGACGCACAGGTAACCGACATCAGTTCCTGCCTACTTGCCTATGACCGACATCGGCCGATCCTTGCCGACGTCAGCATCTTCTAAACTACTCCTGATCGATGTTGGTCACTCCTGACCGATGCCAGTGACTGTGTAAACCTGCAACTATTAAAATGTGCTCCTTGGTGAAGCTTTTAGGCTCCACACCTTAACAATCTCCCACTTGGAGATAAATAGCTACACCAGTACCTGTACAACAACATCTTCTAGTTCTTCCATCTTCAACTCAATCATGAAGACCAATAGAAGTTGAATGAAGATTCAACTTCTCCTTTGTAACATATCCACAGGATTCTTATCTGTATGGATCTTCTCCAGCTTCAACTCACCATCCTCCAATACCTGTCTTATGAAGTGGTACCTAATCTGTATGTGCTTTGTTCTTGAATGAAAGGCTGAATTATTAGCCAAATGAATTGCACTCTGACTATCACTATATAATCTGCAACTCTCTTGCTCCTTTCCAAGCTCTTCCATGAACCGTGTTATCCATATCATCTCTTTACTAGCCTATGTGGCTGTAATATACTCAGCTTCTGTAGTTGACAAGGCAACAACCTTCTACAACTTTAATATCCAGCTAACCGTCGTTCCACCAATAGTGAAAACATATCCTGTGGTGCTCCTCCTACCATCCAAATCACCTACCATATCTGAATCTACATAACCATGTAGAGAAGTATTTGAACCTCCATAGCACAAATTCCTACTGCTAGTTCCTCTTAGATATCTAAGGATCCACTGAACTACTTTCCAATGTTCCTTTCCTGGATTGGCCATATACTTACTTACAACTCCCACTACTTGGGCAATATCTAGTCTAGTACAAACCATTGCATACATCAAACTCCCTACTGTGGAAGAATATGGAACTTTACTCATGTACTCTACCTCATCATGTGAATTAGGACATTGTTCTTTACTCAACTTAAAATGTCCAGCCAAAGGTGTGCTTACCAGTTTAGCATCCTGCATATTGAACCATTTCAACACCTTATTCACATAATCCTCTTAAGACAAAATCAACCTGTGATTTTTCCTATCTCTTCTAATGCTAATGCCAAGGATTTTCTTAGCTGCTCCCAAATCCTTCATAGCAAATGTGTGAGCTAATTTCACCTTAAACTCAGAGATATCCTGCATGTGTGATCCTACAACCACCATATCATCTACATACAACAACAAAATAATATATCTACCATTATCCAATCTCTTAACATACACACAATGGTCAGATTAACACCTACTGTAGCCATGCTCAGTCATAAACTTGTCAAATATCAAATACCACTGTCTAGGAGCTTGCTTGAGGCCATAGAAGCTTTTCTTCAATCTGTACACTAACTTCTCCTTACCTTTGACCTCAAATCCTTCTGGCTGTTCCATATATATTTCCTCATCTAAATCTCCATGAAGAAACACTGTCTTAACATCAAGCTACTCAAGATGCAAATCCTCAATAACAACTAAAGATATTACAGTCTGTATAGAAGTCATTTTAACAATAGGAGAAAAAATCTCACCAAAATCAATACCTAGCTTTTGTGCAAATCCTTTCACTACCAACCTGGCCTTATATCTCATTTATCCATTCTCACCTTCCTTCAATTTGTAGGTCCATCTATTCTTCAGTGTCCTCTTACCAGCTAGCAACTCAACCAAATCCCATGTCTGGTTCTCTCTCAAGGACTCCATTTCCTCAACCATGCCATGCTCCCACTGATCCTTGGACTCCACCTGTAAAGCTTCTTCAAAACTCTTTGGTTCTCCACCATCAGTTAGCAATAAATAGAATAATGAAGGGGAATATCAAATTGGAGGCTTACTTACCCTTTTTGACCTCCTGATGGGCATCTAAGACTCATCCACAACACATTGTCCACCCAAATTCTCTGACAGTGACTGACCTCGATCACTTTTAGGCTTGTAACTGGCCGACGTCAGTTTTGCATGACTGATGTTGGTTCCTATTCTGCCGATGTCAGTCTCTATATGATCAACGTCAGTTTCTATTTTGCCAACGTCGATTTTGACCTTGCCGACATCGGTCTATGTGTTTTCCTGCAAGTGATTATTTATTTTTCTCGTGAGCTCATTTTGGATCGTCACCTCATCCAATTCTCCATTGCTCTGCTCAGATTGATTCAACTTCTTCAACTGATCACTATACATCACTTTTCATTGAAAACAACATCACGGATCCAAATTATCTTGTTAGTTCTTAGATTCCAAAATTTGAAACTAAAATCATCAGAGCCATAGCCAATAAATGTGTACCTCATAGACTTAGCATCCAGATTCTTTCTATTTTCCTTATCAACGTGCACAAAGGCTTCACAACCAAAAAATTTGAAGAATGAGAGATCTACCTTTTTACCTATCCATGCCTCTTTTAGAATTCCACCATCTAGAGCTGTAGAGGGTCCTCTATTAATCAGGTACACTATAGTGTCAATAACTTCTGCCCAAAACTCTAAGGGCAAACCAGCATGCAATCTCATACACCTTGCACACTCCATAATTGTTTTATTCATCCTTTTAGCAATCCCATTCTACTGAGGTGTCCTTAGAACCATCCTTTGTCTATGAATTCCATGCACATAACAATACCAGTTGAACTTACAGCTGCAAAACTCACCACCATTGTCAGATCTCAGGCACTTCAATCTTCTGCCTGTTTCATTCTCAACCATAGCTTTCCAAATCTTAAAAGTCTCAAATACATCAGATTTCTTCTTAATATAATAGATCCATACCTTTCTTGTAGCATCATCTATGAACGAAACATAGTACTGTGATCCTCTAATAGAAGCAACCTGAGCCAGTCCCCACACGTCTGTGTGAACAAGCTGCAACTTATGCTTCTTCTTTGTTGACCCAGTCTTGAGAAAACTCACTCTCTTCTATTTCCCAAAAACACAGTGCTCACAAAAATCTAGATCTATGCTTTTCAAATATGAAAGCTTACCTTTAGACTTAATAATATACATTCCCTTCTCACTCATGTGGCCAAGCCTTGAGTGCCACAATTTTGCATCCACATCTGAAGTAGATAATATAGAAGGAGAATTGTTAGTAACACAATTACATAAATAGAGAGTACCTACTCTCTTACCTCTGGCCATTACAAGTTCACCCTTCGTCACCTTCCAAGATTCAGCTGTGAGAGTTACTGTACAACCCTCATCCCCTAACTTTCTTGCAGAAATCAAATTCCTCTTCAAGCTAGGAACATGCATAACATCTCTCAACACCCATGTGTTGCCATTTTGCATTTTCAACTGCACTTTACCTTTGCCAATAATTTTACAAGGCTCATCATCCCCTAAATACACTATTCCAAAATCTCCATGGATATAGTCACTAAAATATTCTCTATTAGGGGTAGCATGAAAAGATGCAGCAGAATCTAAAACCCAAGATTCTATATTATTATGCAAAGAGAATATTAAAGCATCTTGTGCAATACCTGCAACCTTTGCTTCTTCTTTTCCTTCATTTTGATTTTCCTCCTTAGGCTTTGACCAGCAATCTCTACTTATGTGCCCCATCTTTCCATAATTCCAGCATTGTGGCTTCCTGCCATTTCAGGATTTGGATCTGCCACTCACTTTAGACTTAGATCTTGATCTCCCTTTCTTGCTCTTCTCTTTTTGCCTTCTCCTGCTCTCAAAACTTAAATCATTCCCTAATGTTTCCTCTGTGCTTTTCCTATGAATTTTCTCATTCAAGATAACACTAACAACATCCTCTAGTTTTAAAATGTTTGAAGTAGATGCATTATTACTAACTGCCATTACTAAGCTATGCCAGCTTTCAGGCAAAGAACATAATATTAAAAGAGTTTTAATTTCATCATCAAACACAATATTGACTGAACTTAATTGATTTACAATTCCATGGAAATCATTTAGATGATTAGATACAGATCCACCTTCCTGCATACGCAAATTAAATAACTGCTTCATAAGATATACCTTATTAGAAGCTAAGGGTTTTTAATACAAATTTGCCAAAGTAGTCATTAACTCTACTATAGACTTTGCCTATGATAAATTAGATATCACAGTAGATGCTAGACTCAGTCTTATAGACCCCAGAGCCTTTCTATCAAGAACTTCCCATTCTTCATCATCCATGTCTGTGGGCTTCTTTACAATCCCACCTAACGGTAAGTATAGATCTTTCTGATACAGATAGTCCTCTATCTGCATTCTCCAATGTTGATAATTTTTGACATTGAACTTCTCCGTTCTCAATTTACTTTCTTCTACCATTGCTTCTTCCACTCAAATAGAAATCCCTACAGAAACCCCTGTGAGTAGCTTATAATCAATATACACTACACAGATCTGAACCACCTGTTAGTGAACCTAAGCTCTAATACCAATTGTTGGATATCAAGCTCTGAATCTACAACCAAGGCTCTGATACCACTTGTTTGGGATTAACCAACAATTTGATTACACTTATGAAAGCAATAAACTATGGAATTAAATTAGATAGATAAGTAACTAGAATGATAAATAGCAAGAACAAGAGATACAAGAAACCACCCTGAAAACCTGTATTAAACTCTTTATAGAAGGAATACAATTGAAGAAACTTCTTTATTCCACACCTCTCTCAGATGTACAAATCTCTCTCTAGATCTCTTTCCCTCAAGAGCTCTCTCTCTCAAGTATAATCAACTCCAACAACCTGGAATGATTCACCTATACAATTTTGTATTGTTCTTCAACATTCATTACAATGACCTAAGAAGAATTATCCTAATTATATAATAATTAGGATACTTGAGCATGCATTTACAACCAATAGTTATGCCTCTTAAACAAGGGCTCTAAAAATAGTCTTACTAATAATAGAGACGCAGACTTAAGACTATGACTTAATCTCATCATGCAAACACTCGGTTCTATACTCAAAAATAGCTCTATGGACGCATAGGTAACCGACATCGGTTCCCACCTGCTTGCCTGTGACCAATGTCAGCCGATCCCTGCCGATACTGGCATCTTTTGAACTACTCCTAACTGACGTCGGTCACTCCTGATCAATGCCGGTGACTGTGTAAACCTACAACTGTTAAAATGTGCTCCTTGGTGAAGCTTTTAGGCTCCACACCTTAACACCATGGAATGCAATGCACAAGTGATTGCATGGTCATCATATAACCTATTAATCCCCACTTACTCAAATCATCCTACGTGTTATCAAAAAAGCCTAAACCCTTTTAAGCTAACATAGTATTCCCTAAGGGAAAAAACCTATGCCTAACCAATGTGAGTTAGGTTCAAATAAACATTGGCTCAAACTATTCTATCTAACTCTTTATGTTATTTAAAAACATCTTTAGGTGATTCTAGTCAATCACAAGGTTCAGTTCACATGTAAGTCACAATTAAATTATACTTTGGAATTAGTTAAATTCATGGAAAGTGATTAAAAAATAATCATATGGTCTCCAGATGACCTCAAAATGGGTCTAAACTACCTCAAATAAGCCCTTGATAATGGAGCACTCCATCTCAACCATCAAATCAATTCAACCTTCACCATCAAATTTGGTCAAAGGTAGAAATCTCTAGAAAACCTTATGGAGGTCAATAAAGGATTAAAACTAGTAATTGAGATGCAAACTTATATGTTGGAAAGGAGGTAGGTTTTGAAGGATGACTTATCCATAGTCATCCCTCCTCCCCTTCATTATCCTTAGACAACTACCATTAATGGACTTTTCAAGCATTTGGTCTTTTTCCCATTATGTTTAGTTTGAATTTTTTATTTGATAGGTCCATATTTGATTTAATTTTATAAGTATCCATCTTCACATATTTTTTTAGCTAGTTATTAGCTCTTGTGTTAGAGAATTTAATGACTAAGTGGTGATTTATTCACCCTCAGTTTACCTTGATAATTAAATAAATAATAATAATATATTATGTATTAACACAAGGTGAAAACCTTGTAAAAGTAAATAATTATATTATATTTATTTAATAGTTATCAAAGCAATTAAACACTTATTGAGAAAAAGATGGGACCGTTGGTTACAATGGTCACCTCCCCTTATGAATATTATAAATAGGGTTTAATCCTTATTGTAAAAACATATCTCCAACACTAGATGTTTATTATTCTCAAAAAAAATTGTGAAGAAGAATTTTTGTATTTGTGTGGAAAATACTAGTCTATGAAGAGATTTTTAGAAGTGAGACTAAGAAGGTTTTATGTATTGGGGGAATTGTTTCAACATTCAATAATCACCATGGGATTTTTACCTCCATTGGAGGTTTCCCACCTAATCTTTGTGTCATTGTGTTCAATTGATACGTGTTCACTCTTTACTTACTAATTCACATCTGGATCCCTTGTGTTAATATTAAATATACAGTCCAATTTATTTCATGGTTTCAGAGCATGGACATGTGTATTTAACTAGCAAGAGTTTGATGTTGTAAAAAAAATCAAGCCCCAAGAGGTGGTAAATGGCCTTAGAGGCAAATGAATTATTTTTTATGATGCTTAAATCTCTAGTTTAATACTCAAATCTTCTATTATATACTTAAAAATACCCTGAGAAGAGCTTGTTGAAGCTTGAGATTGATTTTTCTTGAGGAAAACAATCTTTCAAAAGATCCATAGTGTGGCCTATGGTACATCCCTATGACATATGAATTTATTTAAAAATCAATTTCGACATCCTTGGTCTCTATAGATCCTAGTGATTGAATATTTAAACAAATAAAACTTAATATATATTTGTCAAGGTAGCTAAAGGAAAATCTAATCAATGAAATCACCTTAAAACACCATTTTTATGGCCAAGTACAACCTAGGAGAGAACAAAATTTGAAAATTATTTTATAAATGTTTTTTGACCTCTTTGGTAGAAAAGGGTTATAAACATTAGTTTGAAAGCATTCAAGATCATCTATAAATCCTCTGAAGGCTTCCTAAAGCACCAATAAATTATTTTCTCTATGTAGGGTGCCATAGTTCAGACTAGGAAGTTTTAAAACCCATTTCTTAATCAAAATTCTTTTTTGAAGGTTCAAATTAACTCATCTTAAGATTTTAGGAGGATTGGCAAAAGTTTCAAACCTTATGGTAGCTTATATAAATTATTGTTATAACCTTTGCTGCTACTATTGTACCATGATAAGCTACAAGTATGTTTTTTTCATATAGTTTTAATGAAATATATATATATATATATATATATATATATATATATATATATATATATATATATATATATATATATATATATATATATATATATATATATATATTAATTTTGAAATTTCATACAAACGTGTGGCCCCCACCCTTTTTTAAAGCTTTTTACTAAAAGTTAAAAATTATTATTTTTTACTTGTTAAATTTTACATGCATGTTATTTATTTATTTATAAATATATTATTTACTATGTTATGCATGTAAATACCTAATTATCTCTTATAAGGATTGGAGATTGTTATTTTGTTAAAAGTTTTATAATTTGGAAAGTAATGTGTTTAAACCCCTCAAAATAATTTTTTTATTTTTGAATTTGGTAAAATTTATATTAATTTGAATTATATTTTTTGGTTTTCATGCCAATGTTTTATGCATCTAAAACACTAGTTGACCTCTCAAACTTGTTTCAACTTTCAACCTAGTGAATATTTTGTCAAATATAGTCATGTAACTAGTCAATTCCTATTTTTTATCACCTTTTAGACACATATAAGTAGTTCATTTTGTGTTTTTAAACCTCTTAATATTAATTTTATAACTTTTTTAATAATAGTATTTAGGTCATCATTTTGAGTGTGACTCTTTCGATAACTAGTTTTGTGTAATTTTAAATCAATTTTTTGCATTATTTGGCATCTAAATTATGTAATTAAGTATAGTTACACTTATGATTTACTTTATTTTATAAAAATATTATAAAAAATCATTAAAATTTTTATTTTATTAAAATTATTCTTATATTAGTGTAATTTTACAACACTTACGACACCTATTTTTTCACAATATTTCATAATTTTTTACTTAGTATAGTATTAAATTAAACAATTATTATGTGCTTGCACTTTAAAATTTGTTTTAATATCAAATTAAGTTAAAATTCACACTAAAATGTTTTATTTTAAGCATTTGTTTACTTTCATGTTCAAAGGGAAACTATGGCTTTGCCTCATTTTTCCTTAGATAAATCTCAAATGCACAATAAAAATAATTATAATATATGGAAAATTTGCATTAAACTTGAATTTATGGATTTCAAGTTGTATAATATTATTGCTAGGACTAAAAAATCCTCTTTTATATGACATGTGACCCTTGAACTTACCAATGCATTTTAACTAAAATCATAGGATGCTATGTCCATCATCTTGTAGAGTGTTAAGGATGAATTCCTTCTCCACATCAGTAATCAGGAGTCTCCTAGAGATGATTGAAAACCCCTTAAATCCATGAATAAGGTCACTCCTCTCTTGAATATTATTAATTTTATCTTTGAATTGCTAACTACACTTATGAAAGGCGATGAAAAAATTGTAATTTTTTTGCTAAAATTAGAGACATTAAAGCTAGTTAGATGGATGTAATTGTAATTTGATTCAATATAAATTTATTTATTTTATCATTTAGTTAAATATTTATTAAAACTTTATAAATTTCATGTCAATTTTAAATTCTAAGTATCAAGTTGATAAAGATATCCCTAATCTTACCACCTTGTCTGCTATCTTGATTCAATAAGATCAAGTTATGACCAATTTTGATTCCAAAGATAATGCCACTCAAAAAATTATCACCTTAAATACTGATAACAATAAGAACTAAAAATCTAACCCTAATTCTACTCCTACCTCATACATGAATAAGAAATCTGGTAATAAGAATCATACACCTAAGTTTAATGAAAATTATAATCTGTGTGGTAAATTTGGTTATATAAGGGAAACTTATTATAAAAATAAGGATATAATTAGTAATAAATATTTTGAAAATAATAAAGGAAAAAAATCTAATCAAAATAACAATCAGGATTAAAATGTTATTGCTTTATATGATATTTTATTTGCTTCAAATGAAAATAAATGAATTTAGATAGTGGTGCATCACACCATATGAATTTTTTATCTAATATTCTATGTGATTATAAAAACATCTCAAAGAATTTACTTGGGAGATAGCTCATTTTTAAAAGAAATTAAAGAGGAAAAAGTAAATTTTTCAAATATTATTATTAA
The DNA here is from genome assembly GCA_037957365.1 of Torreya grandis. NCBI lineage: Eukaryota > Viridiplantae > Streptophyta > Pinopsida > Cupressales > Taxaceae > Torreya > Torreya grandis. Next base: position 2,429,091 of record JARHVA010002642.1, read on the forward strand.
TAATGTCTTATATGTACCTATGTTTAAAAAGAATTTGCTATCTTATTGTCAGTTTTAAAATCATAATTTTATTGTAACATCACTTAAATATAGTTGGTCCCTTAGAAATCAATCTAGTTCCTTGACTATTGAAGTTTTTCAAAATAATGGTTTATATATCTTATCTCCTTCTGCATGTTTTCTTTCATCACATGGTAAGAATGAGTCTCAATTATGGCATGAGAGATTAGGACATATTATTTTATAAATTTACATGATATGTCTACAAAAAATATTTTTTTTGGACTTCTTTATATCTTGTATCATCATAAAATTTATAAGGGTTGATTATGTGGTAAGAAACATACTAACCTCTTTCACAAAAATCATGATCCAAATTCCTCACATCCTTTAGAATTGATTCATAGTGATGTTTTAGGACCTATTCAATTTGTATGTCTTAATGATTCTTTATATTTTGTTACTTTTATTGATTATTACACTATAATGATCTAGTCATTTTTCATAAAAAATAAATTTGATGTGTTGTCTAAATTCAAGGAATTTAAAGCTAGTGTTGAAAATACATCTAATTTTTATATTAAGAGATTAGAACTGATAATTGTGGTGAATATGTTAGTAAAGAGTTTGATTATTTTTTTATTAATTTTAGTATTCAAATAAAAGTAACAACTCCTTATTCCCTTTAACAAAATGGTATTATTAAAAGGACAAATTCACCATCATAGAAATGACTAGAATTATATTACAATATGTAGATGTTCCTAAGTTTTTATGGGCCAAAATCCATGAATGATACTATGCATATTATGAATATAATCCCTTCTTAATCTTTTAATTTTTTATACATCAAAAATAGATGTACACTCATAACATTTCATTTTCTTTGATAAAACTATTTTGTTGTTACTTTAGAGATACTAACTATATTTATAGTGTCTCATCTACATTATATTTGTTAGTAAAATTATTTAGTTTGAATCTTAAAAAATTATTTATTGCAATTATATATATATATATATATATATATATATATATATATATATATATATATATATATAAGAAAGCAAAAGAGAATATGTAGATAGTATAATTATTTTCAATTCATATGAGTTAGCATGGAAATACATTATATGCATAACATCATGCTTAAGTTAACAAAATGATCATATTCAGTTATTGCATTTGGTAAAAATATCATGCTCAGTAAGTTTGTATCTTTTTTGTTTTAATTATTTCATTTTATTATTGAGGCAATTTCATGCAAATATGCTTAGATACTCTCATTTGATTATTTATGCCAACATCCTTATATGCTTTATTTGATAATAATATATGTTATGAAATGCAAAGTGTAAAATAGAGTTTGTATTATTGTCTCTTCATCATTTACTTAAATAATCATTCTATTCATACATTTCTAGACTTATTTTTTTTAGTCTCATATCTATTTAATTGGATGATTACAAATCATGCTAAAAGTATCCATATTTTATGTATTATATGTTATACCTCAATATTTTGTTGAAGCATATTAAACTTGTAAAGTTTTGATAAGACTCAAATGATAAAATGATTTATTTTTAATAGCATATCTAATGTTTGTCTAAACTTAGTATCATATTATTAGTAAATTATTATATCTGCATCACATGATAGTTGGGGATGCTCATCTTATCAATATTGAAGACATCTAATAATGAATTACATATAATAATTCATTTTTTCACTAACTTTTTAATTAAAGAAGTGAACTTATTTGCCTAAAATATGACTCGATTATTTTAAATGTGTTTTACTATAGAAAAACATGTCATATTTCTATGTATGTGGTTATTATGATTCTAACCATACTATGCTATCATGAATATATTTTTGTATGTGTTTATGTTTTTTTGAGGTGCACAACACCAACAATTTAAGCATATTGAAGTTCATGTGTATTTTATCAGAGAGAGTCCTTAATGGTGATATATATCTATATTTCTATTTTATAGAAAAACTAGTGGTAGATATATTCACAAAGCTAATTGATGCTACCAAGTTTTGGTAGTTTCATGTAATGTTGGGCCTCTCAAAGTTGTCACTAAGGGGGATTTTGCATGATAATGCCACTTCCTGAAGGTCATGTGTTTCTTCTCTTTCTCTATAATTTTTCTCATTATAAAGCATTATAAACTTCTTACCAAAGTTATGTAATTGTAAACTTCATGTGGAAATTTTACTTTTGTACCTCAATACATTAAAATCATACTTTGTAATAGAGGTCTTTATGTTATAAAACGATTCAAATATTCTTATAGATTATTTATGAGAAACTATGAAATGTAGTCTCACAGTCACACTAGACTAAACCTACTTTCGAGTAGTTTATGGATTATAATTATTTTTATTTTCAAAGTTGGTGTTTGGCATGAAATTTTTTTAATCCTTTAATTGTTACATAGTATAATTATTTTCTAAGGTGACTGTGATATTTATCACCATTTTGCATTAAGGGGGTGTTAGAGCATTTATTGACTAAGTGGTGTTTTATTCACCCTTAGCTTACCTTGATAGTTAAATAAATAATAATAATTTATTATTTATTAACACAAGATGGAAATGTTGTGAAAATAAATAATTAAATAATATTTTCTTAATAGTTATCAAAGTAATTAAATGTTTATTGAGTAAAAGATGGAACTGTTGGTTACAATGGTCACCTCCCCTCATGAATATTATAAATAGGGTTTTCCCCTATTGTAAAAAAATATCTCAAACACTAGATGTTTATTATTCTCAGAAGCTTTTATGAATAAGAAGTTTTGTATTTGCATGTGTAAAATACTGGTCTATGAAGAGATTTTGAGAAGAAGTGAGACTGAGAAGATTTTATGTATTGGGGGAATTGTTTCAACATTGAATAATCACTATGGGTTTTTTACCTCCATTGGAGGTTTTCCCACCTAATATTTGTGTCATTCTATTCAATTTATCTATGTTCAATCTTTGCATATTAATTCACATCTAGATACCCTATGTTCATATTTCATATGCACTCCAATTTATTTAATTATGGTTTTCAAAAACATCTTTGGGAGTTTCAAGCTCCATGAAAGTCATTAATGGCCACCAACTCGGTCAAAGAATAAATTACCTTGACTCTTTTTAAAGATTTGAATATAAGTTTATGTGTAAGGGAACCAAAAAATGGGATTTTCATTTTGGATTCATTATCCTAGGTCTTCCAAGATCTCTCAAACATTAAAAAGGTTTTAACTAACCTCCTAAGAACAAAAACTTCATATCTTGAAAATTATGCCACTTAGAATGCAAAAACCTCTTATGTATGGAAGATCATAAAAAATTGAGGTGAAATTCATTTTGGGTTCCCTCACTTCTAACTCTCTAGGTCTCTAAAATAATCTCTAGAAAATAAGATATTTAGTTGTAATTTTTTTATTTTTAATAAAATCTAGTTTCAAGTTTAAAATTTATAAAAGCTTAGTTGATAAAAATCATATTATTAAAATTAATTTCAAAATAACCACTAAAATATTGGCTCATGTTTGGTAGTTGTTAATGAATTTTTACCACCCCCTTGGACATATAAAATACATGGGGTCAAGTTTTCTAACCTCTAAACTATCTAACAAAAAAAATAAGGCAATCCACTCACATACTAGTCATAAGCACTAACCTCCACACTTTTTGTTATCCCTTAGGGACCCCTCACTTTCTACAATCACCTCGATGAATTTTGGCACAATTTGTGAGCTACCATACATAAAGGGTATATTTACCTTCCCAATGTACTATGAATTATAGAACTTAACCTACAAAGTGACAAAATTAAAAAATTCACAGTAGGAAAACCACAAGCCCAAAAATTACAAAATAAATCACAACATGCTAATAATAAAATAATAAATTTTCATTTAAAATTATTTAGATATATTTTTTTCTATTATTTATGGCCAATAAAATTAGGTGAAGTTGGAGTATATTAAAAAGGAGATCTAGGAATAATTAAGAGCATTGACTTTAAAAATTTATATTTGTCATGAATTTCTAGAAGAGTCTATTTTATGAATAATGTTTTTTATATATTTTTAGGTAAAATTTAGTATTCATAAAAATTATTAAACCATAATATCATATAAAAGGCCCTAAGAAAAATAATAATTTTTCAAACTTTCCAAGTGAACTATGAACTAGTATTTTGTTATGCATAAAGAAACATGTATTTTTAGATATCACAAACATAAATGCACTTGTATTTTAAGAATTAACTTAATTATTTTCATTCTTAGTCCAATACAATATGTTTTGAATAGATTACAAGAGAGATCAATTCTTCACTCTTAATTCCAATGCCTATTAAATATTTTGTTCTAATTTATACATAAAGTAATAATTGAAATATGATAATTAATATTTACACATGTTAAAATGATTTAAAACACCCCAAGATAAAATATTACAATCATGTTTCAAGTTATTCTAAGTTCCAATAAATTTTAAGCTCAAAAATATAAGGCTAACCAAAGGAGGGGCTCGCATCTCATCCATCTTCAATCATTGAGAGACTACCTTAAGAACCACAAAGATATGGAATCTCATATGTAAGCATGGTTAATATAAATGGTATTATATATTTTAAGGCTATCAATATAAGTGTTGGTTTATGGATATAACACTAAACTATGAGGCTAACAAGTACATTTTATACTAGAGCCTTTCATAACCCAATAAAAACATTAAAGAACATAAAATAAAACACCATATTATTAAGGAAGTCATAAGAACAGTAAATAAAAATAAGGATATAAAGGGAGAAATATAATGTGTGTATGCCTCCCTCTTATCCTATGACTCCTCTTGGCCATAAGAGGACCTTAACCTAGTCAACCATGCCAAAGAACCACATAGGATGGCATAAGAACTTGATTCCACTAGCCACTAACACTACTAAAAAAACCTTATATATGGGCATGGTAACCTAGTTCCACTTACCAATACCACTATAAAAATAAGAACCACATATGAGGTCATATGAACCTAGTTCTACTAGCCACTATAAATATGTAAATGAATAAAAACCAAGACAATTAATCTAAGCAATTTGGATAGCCTGACGACATCAAAATGAATCGATAAATTAATTTTGAAAATAACCAAGAAAATAAGAGGGATGGTGCATATCCAAAGCCTAAGTGTGAAATAAAATCCATAATGGCCATAAACATACTCATGACAAGTAAAGGTTAAAATAGGGTATGTCAAGTGTCCCTACACCTATTTAAAACAAGAAAAAAATAGGGATAATATTCTCTTTCAAAGTAATGATGTACATAAAATAATATCAAGGACATGGAAGAATGCCTTGGATTTTTCACTTTACTCTACATAAAATAACTCCTCTCTATAAATTTTAGGGTGGTTCACTTCTTCATAAGGTAAGGGCTCTTCCTTCTTCCCTTAGCTTATCCTTTTTTCCTCTAGCTCTTCTCCTCACTTCTCAATTTTAAATATGATAAAATGTTCTCCAAGGAAGGAATTCCTTCCTCATATAGGAAAATCTCTTAAATACATTGGCCAATGGGAAGGTGGCATGTTTCCCTTCCCATCCTTGGCTCCCTGTTGAAACTTCCACACAAGAATTAAATATTCTTACAATCCCATATAATCAAGAAAAGTAAGTTTATGTCTCTCCAATGATCCAACTATCTCATTCCATAATAAGCACATGGGATACCCCAAAATTCTTCTTTGGCTCCTAGAAAGACTCTTAAAGATACATGTTGGTCTAAATATTCTAAAAAATAAAATAAAATATCATTACATCACTTTGTGTCACTATAATCACCCAAAAGTGGTATTTGAGTGCTACTTGAGACTACCTATCCCTAAATTATCATTAAAATTATCCTAGAGTATATTATCACACTTATTCAGCCTTCATGCGGGCCACATGCATCCCTAATCATCCCTAAAGTAGTCCTAGCCCCTTATTTCCTGATCATGGCCCTTTGTGCCTAGTGTTATACCAACTATACACTAATACCATAATAAGGACACCACCACCACATGGATCTAGTGTCCTCAAAAAGGAACTAATTTCCTTTGACCTATCTTTTCCTAAACTAATATCTTTTCAAAACTAAAAATTCCTAGGTTGTCCTAGACCTCTTTTATCACCCACACAAGTATTAAAACTATATATATATATATATATATATATATATATATATATATATATATATATATATATATATATATATATATATATATATATATATATATATATATATACATGAATTTTATACCTCTAACCACTATATGGAAATCAAATGCAAAATACACATTCAAACTCAGGACAAGTAGTGCACAATTAAGGTTATCAATCACTATTACGCCCTACTTAGACATACTACCATCTACAACCCTTAGCTCAAATTATCTAGATTTCCAATCTCGAGCACATTCAAGGCACTCAAGTTTAGTATCATACTAACATCACTTGCACTTGAACCAGAACTTAAGTGGGGAGAACTACATTGGGCTTGATCCCTCTTTATAGCATTGATATGTATGAAACTCTATTCATTATGGGGTGTTCAGGATGTCCATCCTACCCTATTAACAAACATACTTTTCAACTCATATCAACTAGATTCCATATTTATATAGATTATTAGGGTTTATATAATAAATAAATAATTAAAAGAAAAACAAAAGGTTTAAAGACTCATTCACATAGGAATACACCTTAGAGTTATAGACATAGGTGCACCTAGAGTCTCATGATAACCCTATATAGAGGACACTACCACCATGTTTTCAATAATGGTACTACTATCCAATTATGGCACTAATATCCAAGATGGGTTATGACACTGGGATCCACTTTATGATACTTATTGTAGCTTCCATCTTAGTTTATAACACCCATATCACTCATCTTAGTTATTTTCTAGATAATTTATTACTTGCACTATTTATTATTATTTATATAAAAGTCAAATCTAGTCAATTATATACCAAATCAATAGTTATATTTATTGCATATTATTTCCCTAATTTAGTATACTCATCTATTTAAAAAAGATAGGATTTACACTTGTTAATTCCTAAAAGTTTAAAATATTTAATGAATTAGCTTACTTTGAATATTATGCAAACCCTAACCCTAGATAACCTTAGGGCTTACATTAACATCTACTTAGTTAAAATCTGCATCTTATCATCATGATGGATTCCATTTTATACTTCATGGTATAGAGTCTTATGGTTTTTCTAACATGCTTATTACCAGCCATTATTATAAAAGTGCACATATATGTCACTCCTCTCATGGATCACGTTAGAGGTAAGCTTATTTTACACATTTATCCCCCTATTTTGAGTCTCTTTCTTATGAGGATTACTTAGATATGGCCCACTTTGAGTTACATCTAGCTACTAGTAGATGATAGAGGCCCCAGAGGAATCCATTTATTCTTCCTCCACCTACATTGATTGATTGTCTTCACTCCTATCCCACCTCTACTACTCTCCCTCTACAAATATTAGATCCTATGGTTTGATCTATTACTAGATGGAATAGGGTGCCTCCTTAGATTATAAAAGAATATCATAATCCCATTATCCCTCCTTACCCCAATCACACTATAGTGGGACCTATTGATCAATAAAGATCATTTGATATTTTGGATCAGTTGATAAATACACCAAATAAGATATCCATATTTAAATTACTTCATAAGGAAACTATTTTAAAAGATATTCTTTTTCAAATACTTAATCATGCATCTTTGCCTCATGACATAGATCCAAATAGCTTTACATCTATCATGAACCTATCAAGGACATTGAGGATGTTATAAATTTTTATAATGAGGACTTGCCCTCAAATTTTTTAATTGCTTAGAATTTACTTGGGAGACCTTGGATACATGTTATAGGAGGTTGTACCCTCTATTTTTCATAGGCGCATTAAGTTTTTAAATGATGGGTATTTACACAATTGTCTATTATATAATAATCCTTTAAAATATTAAAAAATCACCAAGCCTAACACTCTGAGTACATATTCAAATGGGACACCTCATGTTCTCATAGAGTCCCTACCTCACAATATTCCAATTGATCAGATGTATACATATGAGGTTTGGGAGTCTAGCAAGACTACTCTTAAACCTCCTCAAAATTTTCCTACAACACAATCACCTTCAATGATGATAGAGGAATAACCTCCCATAATAAAAATATACACACCCAAAGTAGATGATGATATTTTCATAGCATAATTAACACTACTTATTAACTTAGAATAAGTATACATCTATAAATCCAATATATATTCTTAGATGACCATAAAGGAATATCCAACACCTATTGACATTGATGATTATTTATGTGGATTAAGTTTCACACCAATGGACCTGTGATAATACAAATATGACTCTAAGTCACTTATATCTCCTCCTACATTGGTAGCCCTACTATTTCATAATCTCATATCTATAGGCTCTCCTACTCAGTTATAGTTAGTGGGAGATCCTTCCCTTCATTTAGTATATATGGTTACATATATAGATATATACCCAATTATATAGATTTAGGTAAGGAGTTCACAAGATAGATGACACCATATTTTATAGATATTACTTGATAGATTATTTATGGTACTACCCATAGTTTAGTGTATATTCCCATAGTTTAGCATAGATTCATCAATAGATTGTCACCATAGGAAGGTCAACCCTTTTATCATTTCCATAGACTTACAAGACATGATAATGATACATTATCAATATTACAACATAAATTGAATAACTTCAAGGATTTGTAATTAATAAGATCATACAATAGCCACCTCCATAGATACAATCACCTCCATAGATATGAGCACCATGATAGAGTCATTTCCAACACAAAAACTCATGGAATGATCCATTTACTATATAGATTTTTGTTACTAATAGATACATCCCCCAAGTGGATATAGATGAGAATTTAGGTCTTAATTTATTTAGGGTTGTTTTAGGTGATAGGGGTCTTTTAGAGTCTGTTTTTCATGGTTGGGAGTCATAAAATTTGAATTTGATCTCTTCTTGTATTTTGTCATTAAAAGTGGGATTTAAATTTGTAATCATGTTATGAGTGTTATTTTGGTTTGGTCTATCATCTAAATTATAATAAATGTTTATGTAAGGACATATATGGTTCTAATAGGGGTGTGTAATGGTATATTCAATGTACATCAAGAGAAGATAGTGTAAAGTCAAGAAAATTTGAAGTTGTAATCATCATGCAATGTGAATTGAAAATATTAGGTAGTTAGTTACATGATATAAAGAAATAAATTTATGTCAAAGAGAAAGAGAGAGTGTATGAAATAAATGAGGATATAATTTTTTAAATTTTTAGGGTAAGAGAGATGGAAAGGAATGAGACTAAAAACAAAATTAGAATCTCTGCCCTCTTTTAGTGAACTATGTATTGGTCTAGTTTGTTTGTATTGAAATATTTATAAAAATAATGGTGTGAATTTTGTTGAGATTGTAATTATAATGTATGATTAAAAGTTTAAATATAAATCAATAAGAAATTTCACATTAGGAATCAAAGTTATAAACTTGACAAATCTTGTGTTGCCTACATTTTGTGTTCTATACTACAAAGGAAGACAATGCATAAACATTTTACAAGAAATGTTTCTATGAAAGTTGGTTGATCATATATTTACAATGGTAAGTATTATTTACATTGTTTTTAATTATTCTATGTGTTTCAAAACATTTTGAATACATCTTTCATTAACAATTATGTCTAGACCCTATAAGGCAGACTATGTCATCACCTATAGCCATACAGTCAAACATATAAATGTGTGAAAGAAGTGAATAAAGGTATAAAAAAGATAATAAATGATTGGTAAATGTGACTAGAGATTATAAATACCATAAATATCCATCATAATGAATTTAAGGTCATTTTATAGACTTAAATCTCAAATCAACCCTTCTCAGGTTTAACAAACTATTACAAGCCCTACATTAGGGTTTCAAGATTAAACCTTATGTTATGAAAGTTAAAACAAGTGGAAAATCATAAAACATTATGATTTATTTTTAAATAAATTATTATAATTTTTTTTAATGTTTTGGTTCTAATAGGTACTGTTTAGTCGGGAAACACGTGACTATGTGTGTTATGGAGCCTTAAAGACCTAATTAAGCCAAAATAGAATCTTAAAAAAAGGAACAAAAGGTGAATTATAAGAATAGATAACTCAAGAAACTTTATTAAGGGATGTTATTCAATATATGGTACCTATAAATTTATTTAGTTTTATAAAACCAATCTGTACTTATCTATACAATTGAGAATAGTGTAAAAAAGGCTACTAAGAGCTTAGACAAAGAGAGAAACAATTAGTTTTGGGAGAGTTATACTAACAAGTTAAATGGATTAATGAGAAGTTAAAACAATATTATAATAATAAAAAAATGGTCATAAACACACTAATTTAATGAGTAACCTTTGAAATATGTACTGATATCTTTTACCCAAAAGTCTTGTCAAAGAATGAGTAAGTTGTAAGAAGGCAAGAAAGTGTTGTTTGTACTAGTTTAGGTTACTGTATATAAACCTATGAGGGTTGTATTAGATGTAAATGAATGAATATATGGTATTTTGAGTATTGTGAAGGATATGTTCAATGCGCCAAGTATACCTTTTGAGAACACAAAGAGAGATTAACAAGAATATAGCAAGGTCACAGAGAGAGAGAGAGAGAGAATATCAAAACATAGTAAGAGTGTTAAAGGTAGATGTTCAAGGGATTAATGTAGAGTATTTTATTAGTAAATATACTTTAATTATTGAAATAGGTTTAAGATCCATTGAGAATTTAAGAATGATTAAAGAAGACCTAATGAATCCAAAGTGATTAAAGAGATAGGTTGAAAACAAAAAAACCAATCAAGATCAGAGCCAATTATTGGAAGTAGAGAAAGTTGAACAAAGAAGAGACTATTTTACATGTTAGTACTCGATTTAATCATAGTTTATGTTTCAAAATATGGGATCTCTACATCACTTGGTATCAGAGTGAGATGTTCTTTGGAGAAGAGGATAAAGAAGGTTTGTAAGCAAAGAAAGGTATATATTTGTTTTTTATTTTCATTCTTTGTATTTGATAAGTTCACAAAAGAATATTGAAGGTTATTGAAAGGTTGATAAAGAAAGTTGTAGGAATGGATAGAGAGGTATAAAAGTAAGATTATGTGGAAATATCCCTTAAGCCATAGAGGTTTAGTGAGAGACAAAGAAATAGTGAAAGCTCAAGGAAATCCTAAAGATAGAAAGAGAGATACCAAGTGAATATCAAGGAGACAAGTAGTTAAGTTTGTCAATAAGAAGAGATAGGTCTAAGAGAGACCTAGAGAGAGTGTAAAGAGTGAAAGAAATATGAAGGTATTTAAGTAAGAAGGTTACCATAAAGAAGTAAAAAAAGAGGAAGTTGATAAGAGGGAGATTGTTGATTTGAAGGTAGTCTTGTCAGAGTTAGAGAAATATTTAGAGGATCTTAGACCAAAGATTTTAGTTAGAATCCTAAAATAGTTAGATGATCTCTCAAGGACATGATTCTAAAGAAGAAAAATAAGTAAAAGTGTAAAAAGTGAGAAGAAGTTGAGAGTGTTGACGAAGTAGCCTAAGAAGATAGATAAGGAGGTAAAAAAGCCTCATTATGTTCAATATAATGATGTTTAAAACATGTGTGTATGTAGGTGTAAGAATCAGTAAAGAGGATGAGTTAGTTGATCTAGCGTATAGGCTCAAGGAAAAAAATGAAGGTAAATTTGATCCACATCAAATGTATAAAGAGATGGTTAAAGAAGTGATAAAAGAGAACATATATGAATGGTATAAAGTAATGAATGCTAAATACAAGGGTAAAGATAAATAAGGTGGAGTGCAAATTGTTAAACCATGGGAACAGAAGATTGCATCAATTGAACAAAGATCTCAAGTACCGATGGCTAAAAACAAAGATATTGTACTAATAGTCACTCATTATGAGGTAAGTAATGCATTGTATGAACCTCAATAAATGATTATTATAGTCAATAAGGAAACTATTTTGTCTTATGAAACATATCCCATGTCAATACCTCACCTGAAAAAGATGATTACAAAGTTGTCTAGTTTGATATCCTTGATAGATAACATGGATTATTTAACAAAGTTTGCTAAGAAGATAAGCATGTTGAGATCACTTATGACTAGTTAGATAGATAATTAACAATAGCAAGAGAGTCATGATGAATTTGAAGAGGTTAACAATAATATAGACAAGAAGATGGATCAACAAGTAATAGTCCAATAGATAATAGAATCAATTAGAGAAAGGACAAGCATGTAAGTGTAAGAGTTGGCTTCATAAAAAATAAAAAGGAGGTTGTTATGTTCAATTTATGTATTTCTTATGTAGGTTTTTTGTAGGAGAATAAAAATATGTTGAAGATGATCAAGTTAGAGATCAACATTCAGAGAGGTAACCTCAAAGG
>JARHVA010002643.1:0-160000 GCA_037957365.1 Torreya grandis
TCATAACACTTATACCAAATCAAAAATTAAATTAAAATAATTAAACATAACATTTCTCATTATACTTATCAACTAACCAAATCAATTTGTCTAACATCTATTTAAAAATCAACATTTTTCATAAGAAGTTGGAAAGGATGTAACATATCCTAGAAACATAACCTCTTTGTGCCATCACATAACCCAATTTCATTCTTCTCTTTCAAAACTTGATAATGACTCAAGTGGAGCATTTGCAGTCAAACCCTAGCAGTAAAAATCCTTTCTATGAATCTAATTATTGTATACAGGAATTAAAGGGCCAAATTAATGTCTACCTTAGTTACCAATAATGAATCAATAAAAAAAATTAAACAAAATCATAAGACAAACACATAAATAATAATTTATTTATTGATAGATAAAATTACATTCACAAAAACAATGAAATTAAAATAATAATAGGTCTTAAACTTTGATTTTTGTCTATGATATTATTATATTTGTTATATCTTTATCATTTACTTTTTATAACCCATTCTTTGTGGTTGTGATCCCTTTTGATCACCCTGGTCCCCAACTCTCCAACTTCGTCATAAATATCTCACCAAAAAGGAGACAACTAAACCATCACATGAATGGATTCTTGATATTTACCCCATGAATAGTTTTATTTAAAAAATATTTTAGACCATATGCTTACTAATAATTGAAATATCTCATCAAGATCTTTGTAATAAGAACAAAAATGCTTCAAATGGTGGTTGCATGTGAAATTTTTTGTCCACTTGAATTTTTTGAGGTTGCCTACACCATATTGTCTTCACTGTGATTTAAAAACTACTATAAATGGATGAGAATGTAAAAAAATTTATAATATTAGAGCCTCAAGGAAAATGGACTCATTGTGAGTCTATGGCCACCATACTCTCTATGAATTTTTGGGGTGTTATTGATGCTAAAAAACACTATAAACTTAGATAAAATCCATGGGTTATGTATATTTTGTGAACTCCATGAATTATTTATAGTTTGTTGGTGGTTTCCAAGGTTAAATGACTCCATTTATTTTTTTATAGTTCATGGGTGCTTATTAAGTCTAATGGATTATATGAACTCTAGTGTTGTCATGGATCCATTAGATTATGTGAAGAAGTTAATAATTTTTTGGGTTTAAAATGAATTATTTATGAAGATTCATTATGAATTCCAATCCACTTAATAGTCTCATCAGGTTTGATGTGGACTCTATTAGCTTGTGATTCCCATGAATATATAATTAAATATTGTGTTGGGTTCACACTAATTTTTAAAATTTAAACTAGGTCATGAACACTTAGCGAATTGTGGCCATTAAAACACACACACACACACACACACACACACACACACACACACACACACACACACACACACACACACACACACACACACACACACACACACACACACACACACACACACACACACACACACACACACACACACACACACACACACACACACACACACACACACACACACACACACACACACACACACACACACACACACACACACACACACATGCACGGGCACACACACATTTGTGTATGTTTATATGGGGATATACATAAAAAACTAAGATTTTATGGTATTAAAACATTTAAAATTATGTTATAAAATACAAATGTATCCCAAAATGTGATATAATAAATTGCCTCGTACTCTTCTTTAAAAATTACACAAAATTTCCAAATGTATTTTAGGTGATGTAAAATTTCTTGTTCATATTGGATGTTCATGCATTAGGTGACCATAACTACATAATTTTACTATTTAATATACTCCAATAAAATTAATATTTTATGCAAAAAATCCCTTTAATTACTCAAACCTTCATCATTAAATAAACTACATTATCTAGTGTGTCAACTTTTTCTAACAACACCTTTTAGTCTTCAACAATGTCTCTAACAAAATGATATTGTATGTCAACAAGATTTGACCAAACATGATAAGTCAAGTTCTTATCCAAATATATTAACTTTTTACTATCAAAATATATCCTCAATGAATTATATAAGAAACTAACCTTTGATCATAAGCTTTATAATGATACAACTTCTTCGCATACATGAGTGGCTACCATGTACTCATCAACTCTAGTTAAAAATTATCCTACTTATTTCCTATTTCTCATCACTATGATTTATCCACTAAATATGGTAAACACATATTTGGATGTAAATATTTGGTTTTCAAGATATCCAATTAAGTCAATATTGACAAAACCCTATATATTAAAATTACATAATATGAAGTATCACATAGATACCTAAATATCCAACTCACAACTATCCATGCTTCCTATAGAATTTTAATAACAAGGGATAGTGTGAATGATTGGTTATTTAGGTAACACAAAATAATTACTACATTTGCCTATACATTCGTTTCTAAGCTTGCAACAATGAGTGTAATTATAGCCTTAGCCATTAGACTGTTGCTAATTATTTATATCCTTATCTATCAAAGGAATGCTCTCCACCATTATCTTTTCTCATAACCTTTATATTATTATTTATCTAGATTTATAGAAGATTATTAAACTAATTTAGTTTTTTGAAAACCTCATATCTAATCTAGAGAAAATATACCTAGGTTTTCCTTGAGAAATCATTTAGAAAAGTAACATAATACACTACTGATGAAACCTTTAAAGGTCCAAACACATCACTATATTTTAACTGTAAAAGCATATATATAGTTAAAAATGAGTAGATACCCATATACATAATGGAAATAAAAATTTAAAGGGATTAGATACCCAGATTTGACATAATCCTATACAAAAAATTCATGTCACATGACCTTACTTATATATACTATTGTGTTTAACCCTAAAATATATATTTAGGAATATAGGGTTAAAGGGGTATATTTAGCGTAGGGCACAAGGAATGTAGACTATCTATAAGATAGGAAAATTAATTTACAAAACTTAGATAAACATATACTAATTTTATTATGCTGAGATATGCTAAAAATATAAAGTAAAGATATGTTAGATATTTTAATTATAATGAAACTGAGATACTTAGTTGGTTATAATTCAAATATAGATCTAGATCTAGAATAGGTATAAAATGAACCAGATCTAGATTTTGTATTAGTCACCTAATTCAAAATATTGTACCTATATAGTTAAAGACACTTTCATCGACCTAGGACAATTATGTCAATGCTTATATCTAACTCAAATTTAGGTGTCTAGTATTGAATACCTATTGAAACTATATGTGACCATTTGGATGCTTTTAGGTTTTTGTCACCTTTTCTCTAGTGCATTCAAATATAGGTCATGAACTATTTATATTTATAAAATGAGAAAACATAGTTATTCATCTTGATAGTGGTTGTGGATATAATGGGTTAGTGGGCACATAATGTTGAGTTTCCCAGAAATAACCCTCTATCAATGAACACTACCTACATAGGCAATAATATGAATATGACCTTATACTTATGTAGTTATCCCCTACATGTTGGATTGTGTGTTATCATGAAATGTGTGAAAATAAATCACAAAGAGTGACCTATATTTTAACTTGGAAAATGTGTCTCATTGGATTTTTTTTAGTACTTTATACCTATAAATGCGTTGTCCCTATAAATGATAATATGAATGTTTTTCTGACTTGAGTTTTTTTGCTAAGTTACCTTATTAATAGGTAAGAATTTCTTAGATGAAAAATTAATATTAATCCCTTTGTATAATATTTCACATTAAAGCACTTAGGATGACCATAGGAATACATTTCATTTCAAAATTGAATGACATTAAGGCACTAGACACTTGCATCGATGTAGGCATCTGAATAAGACACAAGTGTTAGGGTAGTTGGAGAATAGGAATAGGTTATAAAATTTCAAAGATAAATGATAATAAATTTTAAAATATTTTGAGCATGATATAAGGTCTGATTAATCCAAACAAAATTGGTTAGACTAAGATATAAACAATAGACATAAAGAGATAGTGTATGCAAACCTTTTAGAAACAAGAAAGGTATATAAGGTTAATGTACATCATAATATGTATTTTACAAGTGTACAATACTATGGTGATATATAATTTATAAATAGTGTCTATATTTCTCCCCTTTAATCTAGTAGTGAAATTGCTAGTTTAAAGGAAAAAAATGCATACATGGGTGTGTATAACACACCTTGTATTTATTTAAGTCCAATTGAGTGATTTGAAGGTGGATGACCTAAAACCAATAGCATGATATGATATATAATTAGTGCATATAACATAAAATTGAAATCATTTCAATGATTAAAATTGAAAGAGATGAAGGTTTAGGAGTACACCTATGTATTTATTTAACCACCCTACCTTTGAATAATTTTATTTGAAAACATGTATCATCATGAAATATTAGAGCTATGATTAGGACAAATATATAATATGTAAAGTTAATGTATATATAAAGAGATGGAGATAAATTAGAGGACACATTCCCCCATCTTTGAAGTAAAGGTGGGATTCCACCTAATGGTTAATATTAGCTAAACCATGTGACCCAATCTTGTATATAACCTAAAGAGCATAAGTGAAACATGTCAACACACACTATAAAAATAAAAAAATTGGATGATGTAATCAAGTCCAATATATAAACTTGATGAGATTGAGTGATTTAATAACCTCAACCATATAAAAATAGAACCCACTATTGTAGTATATTGGGTCAATCTAGTATGTAAAATTCCAACATGGTGAGTGATGGCAGTCCATAAAACTATTTGAAATCTAAAAGGTGGTTTGATTTTTAAAAAATTAGGTTGTATTTGCATAACATATGCACCTTAGATATGTTTCATGCTAATACAATGTATATAAAAATGGTACCATTGTATATAATCCTACCATAAATGTGTGTAGACACCCGATTCTTACCACAACTGGCTTCTAATTGGACTTTAGATTGATTTCTACCAAACATTGTAATTTAAGCCAAGGAATCAATGAACATCCTAATTTTGTCTACACATCAAATGTTATTACTCAAAATTGTGTTGATCCATCCCTATTTGGGGTATTATCTCGTATGCAATAGTAACATCTCATAGATTCATCTTCAATCACCTTATGACCTAGTAATTGGTAGTTTGGCCTTTAGACCCACTAAGTAGGGAACATAAACAATTCCTAAAGTGCAAAAATGCTAAGTAAAATGAATTAACTAATCAAACCATATTAAATTAAATGCTTAAGTGAATTTTTCATATGAAATTAGTGAAAACAAATTTTGTGAAAAGGAAAATTCAATAAATATGAGGTCATGATGACATCATCATCCTCAAAGTTAAGGAATTAAAATATATTCCTAAATGTAATAAATTCAGAAACATAGAGCCATGCTTAATTAATGGGATATCTATCTTAAATATTAATTACATGTCCCCTCCTTAACTTAACTAGGGTTAGACTTAACTCAGCTAGGGTTAGTTTAAACTCAACCATGATTAAATCAAACCTAACTACACTTAGTTTAGAGTTAGTCTTGGAGGTTATAAATGGAAGGACTCTCCAATAGATCTATAATATTTATAATTTAATTTTATTATTCCAAAATACTTCCAAAAATCTTCATTATTGTAGTGTTACCATGCCCATTTTCTAAGCCAAGCCAAGCCAACATTAACATTACCAATATGCCAAGGAGAGGTGGAGTAATGGATATTCATTTAAAAATATTTCTTGAGCACAAAAAAGAGCACATTAACCCATTCCAAACTCACAACACTTTCTCTCATGGAAATTAAAATCTCTTTTCTAAATTTCAATTTGTTAGTTAATTGTGTATTTCACTAGCTTCTTGAGTGTATAAGCTAGAGGTGTTAGTTTCTAGTGTGTTTGTTTTGATTTGATTTATTTACTAACACTAAACTAATCTCCCATATATGCATTTCCTTACTCACATAATGACAGGCCCAATGGGATGTACACCCCATAAATTTCTTCCTATGGCCTTTTAGAACCTATTGGTAACATTTTTATGCTAAAATTTTGACTTGATGAACAAAAAAGTGAAAAATTGAAGCTCATGGTCGATACAAAAGAAGATGTGGTTTTCAAATGTGAAATCATTGTAGTTATAATATTACATTACACATGTAGTTTTAACCTATGCAAATCCAGTATTGTGTTGATAGATTTTATTTTTCTTGGACATGCAATTTTGCTTTTGAATCAGAAGTATTATACTTCCTATGTGTGTTATTGCATTCACAATATGCAGTTTTATAGTAACCATGTTTATCTTGAGGTAAGATATGGTTTTGACTTTTACATGCAATATTAACCTTATGAAATGTGGTTTGGCATTAATAGTTATGGTTTTTTAGGGAAGTGAGGTTTTGATCTACATAAATGGATTTTTGCATTTTTAATATTTGGCTCTACTTTGTGTAAATGTAATTTTACATTAATATTTTATTTTGTATGCTAAATCATTATTTTGAGCTAATAGTTATGGTTTTACAGAAATGTGATATTGGTCTATAGAGATGTAGTATTACACTATGTGAAAAAGAAAAGAAACCAGAGAGCTAATATTCAGTTGTTATTTGCTCATTTAATTTTTAGCTTTTAAGCAAGAGAAAACCCTAACACTTTTTTCAAGACACAAAGGCCAAGGAAAGAAGTTTTTAACACTTTAAATATTCAAATCACATTTACATTTGGTGTTTAAAATTTGTTTAGTGGCTTTGTTTTTGTTATTCAAAGTTAATAAATGAGAAACAAAGACAAGGGACTAAAATTCACTCCACATTACACTTGGTGTTTTAAAAATGAACTCGAACTTATAATAAGTGATCTTAAGAGATTTATTTTTTATCATTTTATTTATTTGTTGTGTATTTTTGAAAAATAAACTTAGTTAGTATGATCTTCCCTATCCCCTTGAGGTAACTTGGGTGACTCAAAAGTGCTTCATCCATTGCCTTTATCACATAATCCAATCTTAGAAGGAAATTCATTTATCCTCTCCCCAAGTTCGCATAACTTAGGTGATCCAATAAATGACCTTTAAAGTCATAAATTTTATTTCATTTCTTGCATCTTGGCTTATGGAAAGCATTTCATCATCTCTTCATAAGTTATTTGGCAAAGCATTGACCTAGGAGTTCATCTCCTAACATAATTTAAACCCTAGTTCATGATGGGGTATAAAAATTTAGCTAGTAAATCATTGGGATGTTAGTTTGAGTGGTTAAATTAACCTCATTAACAACTACTACCCTCAAAACAATGGCATAATTTGGAGATCACACTACATTGAAAAATTTATGGATGTAGTGGTTGTAAAAAAGGACAATAACTTTTTAAAATAAGATTATTATCTTGGATCCAAATAATGTGTTGTACCCTAGTGTTAATCACACATAGGGGACCATTTAGAACATGCAAAAATTATAGTTTCTAGACAAACCCTACTTACTATGAAAACATTGTTAATCTAGGGTGAGTATCCTAAATTTCCATGTCACTGTGTGAATTCTTGATAGAAGAGGGGGCCTAAAAACCCTACTTTTGATGTGCATTTAATTTTTTTTTATTTACAAATTATTTCCTCTCAAGGAGTATATAGACAAAATTTGATAACACGAAGAAACCTTGTTGGTCTTTACGATAGGCCTATATACTTCGTTATTTTTATGTATTTTATTTTTATTTGCATTATTTTGAGTAAAAAACTATCTTTGTTGGTAAAAACCACATCTAAATCAAGTCATGTTTTCACACCACTTTTAGCATAAAGAGGTGTTATGACATCCATTTGATTCCATATTTTACCATCAAAATTTTCTAAATTTTTTGAGTCTGTGTGTCACTTGTTTGAAAGGGGTGTCATTATGCTACCCTTTTCATTCCCATTTTTGTCTTAGAGTTTTGAAAAAAAAAAACAACTGTTATACCTTTTGAATGAGATAGAATAGTTATGCTATTTGTATTATTTCAAAACCCTTTACCTTGTGTCGATTTCATGTTAAAAATCATGCATGCCTTTTGGTTTATGATTGATATAATTATGTTGTCCATTTTGGCCTAAAATGTTATCCATTTGAGAAACTAGATCTTCTAAACTAGGTTCAAAATTTGTTGAGTGAAGTTTAGATTCAAATGTTGATTGGTTTATACATATGTCTCACTTAATCTTGGCTTAGATGTTTACCTCTCACTTTTGAATTGTGCAATTTAAACTAATTCCTTGTTTTCTTTGAAGTTATTTATGCCTAGATTTTTGAAATGGTATCTTTTTCTGTGTGCTTCATATCTCTTTTGTTTCTTAAAACTAAATTTTAAATGCTCTCTCCAAGTACAACCTTAAGCATGAACAATTTACATTTGAGTCTTGCTCATCACTTGGGCTTGAATGTTTTACTCCTTGTTGTTGTTTATTCTTACTTGGAATTGATTTTACCAATTAGTTTTAAGCATATACCTAAGGTCTAATGTATTTTACCAATGGTAAATTTTGTGTTTTGAATATGTATACCTAGTTTGAGTCTAAGTGTTTCAAATTATTAGATTAATTATCCTTTCATTTTTTTGACCTAGTTTATTCCAAGTCTAGCTTTGTGACATGTTTCCAAAGACCTATCATTTTAAATTACCATTTTACCTTCAACCTAGTGTGTTTTCAAGTCTAACTTTGTGTCATGTTTCCAAATACCTAACATTTGCCTTAACTTTTAGGTTTTGTTCATGTCATTTTGAGCCTAGCTTTTTGCCTTGTTCCTAAAAAACCTAATAATTTTTTAATTTTTAGACCTAGATCAGAGTTGTTCAAAACATATTTACCATAAAATATGATTCAAATTTACATTTCACTTGACCATTTATTCAATACATTTGACATTAGACCTTGAGGATATTCTAAATTGAGTTTATCATTGATTAATTTTGGAGAATAGTTCCACTTTCTTAGGCCAAGTTTAGACCAAGTTTAACTTTTAGACCAATTTTATAAACATACCAACTTTGGACCATTTGTCATTTATATCATATTTTAAGATTTTACATAACTCTACACTTTTTTATTCATGAGACGTTAGTCATGGATTTGGATATGCCTCATTACACACTTAGTGGAACCATGTATAATCTAGATCATGATAATGTGGTTGTGAATGATAACTTTATTCAATACCCCTATGGTGATGATGTAGTTTATGAGACATATATTTATACTCATTACAATGCTCAATATGTGGATCAAAGTCAAGATCTATTAACACAATACTTGGTTAACACACCTCCATATTCAGAGCAAGGCCAAGAATAAGTGTCTCAATATCTTGCTAGTATGTCATATGTTATCGAGAAAGTCTAAGTCTAACCATAATATGTTACTATGCCATCAACATATGACCCATACTTATTTTATTATAACTTGATTGAAAATAAGGATGAGGTTTTAGTCAAAACCATGGAGTTAGGGGACAAGTTTTTAGCAGACCCCTTATGAAAACCTACCTAATCTAGTTAGATTACCAAGAAATTTACCTTACAACCAAATTACTAAACATGCCTCTACTAATTAACCTCAAACACTCATGTCAATATCACACCAAGACCCAAATATGATTACAAGAGGAAAATTTACCATGGATGACCAATTCACACAAATGCAACAAGCATATCACCCTACCTTAACCTAGTGAGTAATTTCAATGCCATGGCCATATCGAATTTTCCTCTCATAGATATAACTCCTTCAACATGAGTAATAGTTTATTCAATAGGTCAAACTAATCTAAGTATAGACCCATTTTTCCAAATTACTTTGGTAGGTGACATGTTTAATGTCCCTTTCATTGAAGTGACTATGGCTTCCACACAAAATATTATGTCAAATATAATGGATAACATGCAAGTGTCTTCCAATCTAAGCCAAAGTGAGGTAAATGCACCTAAAAATAATTCATAACAATAAGTTCCTATAGTTAATACTATGAGTGGTGACAAACAACATGGGGTAGGAATAACTACTTCCTATTGTACCTAACACCCCCCTTTTTCCCTAAGGAAATGGGGAACCACTTTTTCATGATTATTGTCTTGATTTTAATCCCCCCTCTTATATATGTTTATGAAAAATATAGGAGAATACTTATTATTGAAATTTTTCATACTTTGGCAGAGTAACATTGATATTATGTTTTCATAGACTAAACCTTTCATTCTATCAAGTTTATTACTTCAAGATTTATGTTTTTAGACTTATGTTTTTGGGCTTTTATCTTCATGAATTGGTATTCAGGTTTATTGTGTCTAGGAAATTTTGTCCTATAGAATTTAATTTTCATAGCATTTTCCACACAACAATTCTATCAAAACAATTTCCTTGAATTACACTTATTCTTACAAATAATCTTGCTGATACACTTTTCCTAATAGAATTGCCCTTTGGCCTTTACGAAGTATATCCTTTAAGAGTTTTGTCATGGATGAATGCCCTATGAATTAGACTATTTAGATTATTTTGAAATACCCTTTAGACCCTTCACACTTTTACTTCGATACTTTTGTTTCGTACATTTCCTTCAAGACTTTTATCCTACACCTTTGCCTTTTTGAACCTTTCCTTCAGATATTTTGTCTGAGACACTTTCTTAGAGACAATTGAATTCCTTTGGATATTTTATTTGAGAGAATTGGGTCTTTGGGAGAATTATTGCAAAAAATTTGTCTAAAATAATGCCCCTGATGGAATTCTCTTAGGACTTTAAAATGACCCTTTGCCTCTAAATTACCCTTTGGAAGTTTTGTCAAGGACACATACTCCTTCAAAATTTATGAAACATATCCTTCAACCTTTCAAAAGTGCCCTTTGGGACTTTTTTGGTTACTCTTCAAGATTTTTTTAAGGACCATTTCCCATAAAAATGTACCCTACCAAGTAGACCATTCAAGAATTTATGCCATGAAATAGTCTCTTCAATCCTTTTTACCATGCCCTTTGGGACTTTTGTCTCGATCATTTTTTTGTCCTATGAGTATATCCTTCAGAAATTTTTATCCTTGATAAATTCCTTAAGACTTTATGTCTCAAACATTTTGTCCAATACAAAAGTCCTAAAATAATTCCCCCCAATGGCACATACCCTTCAAACATTTTGAAAAAGGCACTTCAGGATTTTTGAAGTGGCCACTTATCCTTTGGACATTTTGAAAAAGACCCTTTCCCCTCTTAGACTTTCCCTTCAAGAATTTTTTCTTGGGCCTCTTACCCTTCAGCCAATTCCTTTGGGGATTTTGTCCCAAGCCTTTTATCCTTCAACCAAAACCTTTGCATATTTTGTTTGAAACATCATATCCTTTAGCCCTTCCCTTCAAGCATTCTTTCAAATATTTTTTCTGATAAAAACACCCTTAAAGAGAATTATTTAAAATATTTTTCTAAAATAATTCCCCCACATAGAAGTCTCAAAATAATTTCCTAATAGAAATCTCACAACAATTTCCCCAAAATAAAAACTAGACTTCTAAGTGGTACATTTGCTTAGAGAGCATTTCATTATGTTTTGAGCTTAGTTTAATATTTTATCCTAGGCCCAAATTATATTTTATTAAATACTAAAACCTTAGGCAAAGTATTCATGTAGGGTCCTTGTTACATATTTTTCAAAAGTATTATGGTAAGTCTTCTTTTCATTTATTATTATAGGAGTATGGATTCCTGAGGAAATGACATGTGTTAAAATTTCAAGATTAAATTTGATAGTGACATAGACATCATTTGATAGACACAAGGATGTCATTTGATGGTCATGCAAATTTGAAATTTAACCTTAGCAATGGCTAATTTATAGAATGAAATTTGATAGTCATGCAAACATCATTTGATGGTCACAAAGACATCATTTCATAGTTATACAAACATAAAATGTAACCTTGTAAAGTACCCATTTGGATTCAAATAAAGATCTTATAGTGTGTGTTTTCTTGGGTCCATTTTATTAAACGATATGAGAGTGAATTAAAATTTCAAATCTTCATGAGAGTGATAGGTGTCAACATCGTGAGAGCCTAGTATGCATATCTAATAGCCCGTGGGAAGAAGAAGGGAGCCTAGCACATAAGGATCAATGGTGTGAGATCAACATGGACTTTTCAAAGGTCCCAGAACTAGTGAAGACATACCAAGTGGCATGCTTTCTTTCCATCATGAAAAATATCAATGGTGTGAGTCCTAAGTAGACCTTTCAAAGGTCTTAGACTTAATCAGGTGTTGACATGTGTCATATTTAAAAAGCTATCAATAGATAGAACATGAATATATTTGTACTATATTATATTTATCAACAAATATTGGGACTTAGTTAAGACTAAGAATATGAACATGCATGTCTTAAATGATGAATACAAAAGTAAATACCCAAATTCTATTAAAGTTTCAGATAAGCATGTAATGCATAGTTTAGATTAGTCACTACTAATAGTAGTACCAAAAGTTGTAAAACATTTGGTAAAGTGATTTTGGTACTTTATACATATGTCAAAGTGGTGCATATCTTAGTTTCATTTGAAGGTGGCTACTCTGAGAGATCAACAGGTTTTTCTCACAACCTATAAAAGAAGGCATGTGTAGGTTTGGTAAAAGGTACATCTATTTGTAGTTTGAACACAATTCAAGATATAATTGTAAAAATTACCTCTATATTTATACACATGCACATGTTTCATAGCTTTGGCAAAGGATAATTTTAATAGATAATTGTAAGTACACCTTTATATAGTTTTAGACCACCGTTAGAACTACATGTTCTGACTATCACATGTAATGACCTTGCATGAACTTGGAGGATGAGGCAACCCCTTCCCTAAGTCTATATAAACAATTTTAATCCAACTTGGATTTTGGTCATATAAATTTTAAATATAGGAGCAACATCAATTTTGATAATTAGCGAATGTGTTTGTGTATTTTCTTTCCAATTTCTATGTAATTAGTTGTTACTTTCATTGGTTGTATGTTTCAATAATCTTTAGTGTGCAAAATATACAAATAGATTATTTATTATTTTGATTTATATAATAGTTTTTAGGTGTACAATAGTTTCTAAAATATTGGTAAATATATTAGTTAATATAGTCAAGTTCAAATTGATTAATAGTTTTGATTGTGTGTGAGTGCTTTCTTGGATGTAGTTTTCTATGTGTGTATAATAGTTACCTTAGATACTTAACTAGCCTAAGCTATAATATTCTTGATTAAGGGTGTGTAATAAATAACCTCAAAGGAGAAACCTTTGTTTAAGGCTTAATAATTTCCTACATCATTATTTCCTTATAATTCTTAGCTGTGTCTGACTATGTGTGTATAATTGCTACTAACAATAGACATAGGTTTTGAGAGCACTTTTCCTTTTATAAACTAAATAGGGTAGTAGTTCCTAAGAACCACAAAAGATTTATTTTTTTCCTTACCCTCCCCTCCATTTTTTAGTTTATTTTTAGATCTACCATCTCTATATTAGCAACCAACCACCCATCTAACTCACATAGAGATTCACTATCCCTATTAGGAACCACACCTCCATCCAAAAACCTTATAAACAACCTCCATGCCCTACCCACTATTCCAAAAATAGGTTGAAATAAACCACATAGCTAAAAATCATGACTTAGAGTGGAGTTTAACTCCATTGAGATCTTAAAATGCTATAGGCTACCTTGTTACGGCTTTGGTGTGCATAAAACCTACACCAATAGTTAAATGGCACTATAAAGAGGGCTAATACCTCTTATAGTAGTAGTTATACTTTATGTAAATTTTCATTCGAGTCACCCAAGAGAGTGACCAAATCTAATTCCTATGTTGGTTTATTAGTCTCACCCTTGTCAAATCATAAGAAACCTAGAACTATGTCAACAACCCTAGTTTAGAATAATCCCCGTCTAGTAGGGAACCCTTTACTTGTAAGGAAACCTTTACCTATTAAATAAACAATGGTTTATTAATATCCGTAGTTAGTTGGATTTTCTATCTCTATCCTAGGAGATGTGTATAATTTACCTCAAAATCTTAAAAAAATTTTGCCATCCTTTTTCTCCTTCAAGAGCAAGGATGGTAGAGTAACATATCAAATCAGTTAAAGATGCTTTAAGATTGATGAATGTCATAGATGAGGATATTACATGTAGACTATTCCATTTTACTTTGATGGATAATGATTATGATTGGTATCTAAATCTAACAAAAAATTCCATCACTTTTTGGGATGAATGTCAAGTAGCTTTTCTTGCACAGGTAGGATAGGTAACCAATCCTAGTTTGGTATACCAACACTTCACTAACATGAAGAGGGTAACTAATGAGCCCACCCATTATTCCAATGTAATATGGTATAATATGTATAATTAATTGAACCCAAGATATAAACCAGAGACAACATTAGTGTTAGATATGTATAAGAACACCTTGGATCCTATCACTATCATGTTCTTTAAAAAAGCAATTATGGCTAACACTTTGCCATTAGCATTTAAAGAGGCTATCAATATAGATATAAAGCTCAATCCTTAGATGCGTAGAGTGCCTAACATCAACAATGGTTTTATAACACTAAATCTAGTTCCACATGCAAGGTAAAATGTCCCATCATTTAATTAGAACCAATTTTACACACTTCCTCCATTGATGCAAATAACACAACCAAATTTTAGCCACTTGAACAATCATGTGATGGGTAATGCTTATCAACAGAACTAACAAGTGTTTGTACTTCCCACTACCATTTTACAAGGTACATATTCTACAAAGGTAGAATTGGATTCTATTTAAAAGATGGTTCAAAATTTGAGCAATGATTTAATGAATATGCAAAGGAAGATGGGTGATACAAATAGCCCAACCGTCAATTAGAATACTAGATTCTAGAGATATAATAAATTATTCAACAAGCTTGAATAGTCTAACAAGCTTATAGAAATCAATATAGTAGAGATAACTCTTCCTAATTAGTGTAGAATTCACAATACTTTTGAGCATGGTGAGCTTAACTATGTTGAATTTTATGCACCATTCAAAATCTTTCAAAGAGAAGTGGTTAGATAAGATCAGATTCATAATCCACCTAAACATCATCTAAATCCTAGCTCTTCCAACACTACCATGTTATTTAAAACACATGAGTTTTCTTTTCCAAGATAATATTATAATTATCTTGAAGACAACATGGATGAATTTCATGCTTTCCAATAATTCTAGAGAGGTGCATACAATCTGAGGAATAAGTAGCCACTCAAAACATTGAATCCTATAAATACCATAATTATTCCTCCTAATCCTAAAATAGACAATAATACACCCCCTCTAAAGGGGAATGATCAGTAGCAGAGCAAGGAAGAACCATGTAAATGAGGATAGAATATTATTGAGGATATGAAGAAGATCAAAGCAAATATAAATCTTCATGAGTTAGTATAGATCATTGAATAGAAGGCACTACTCTATAATTCCATCACTAGAAAGGTGTCTATGGATAAAGTGAAAGCATCCACAGATAAATCAAAAGCATCTAACACCAATGTCATCTACAAGATTAATCCAACATTTCCATCATTCTTGTTAACTATATAGGCTTTCAGTAAGAACATTAATAATTATTTAGTTTATTTTGGAGCATCTGCAACTATCATGCCAACATCCATATGTCAAAATCCTAGTTTAACACCAAGTCCTTCAAAGAGAATAATTTATCAACTAGATAAGATAGTAGTCCTAGTAATTGGATAATTAAAAAATGTGCACATTCAAGTAGCATCTAAGCTAAGAGTCTAAATGACCATTCATATTCTAGTGGTGGATATAACTGAAGGCTATGATATGATGTTGAGTAGGGATTGGTCCAAAACACTCAATGGATATCTCTCTATAGAATTTTCTCATATATGGCTGCCATGGAGAGGATATATTAATCAAATTAGAATTGATAGAGATCCAAGAATAAAATACCCTATTATAGAGGATAATGTCAAGAATGTAGAGGTAAATTATGACTCACCCAACCTTGGTATTTATACTTTTACTACTTAGAATCAAGTACAGAAGCTTGAACCTAAAGGCTCTAATCAACTATGGTCTCTAAAATTTAATGGTGCTAGATCCAAGAAAGGATTAGGCATGGGAATTGAATTGATTGATCCATAAAGTACTAAATTCTTGGCAACATACAAGTTGTAATTTCCATGCACTAATAATAGAACTGATTATGAGGCTCTGATTCTAGGATTATAGTTTGTAATCAAGAATAGTTTCAAGCAAATATTAGTATTTGGAGATTTAAATCTAGTAGTCAATAAATTTAGAAATAAATATCAATTCAAGTTATCTTATTTGAAGAGATACAAGAACAAAGTGTGGGGCCTGATTGAAATATTTGAATATTCAAACATAGTAGCACTTCCTAGAGATAAAAATAGGACAATGATTCATTATCTACTACTGCTACTAATCTAGAGCCGCTATAAGAAACTAAAGTAAATATTTTCTCAATTAAATTGGTACCATGTCCTTTCATTTTAGATAGCATAGAAAATTTCTAGGTCTTTAATGATGACCAATAAATTACCTAATTTATAACTAATTCATGGGAATTAAAATCCCAAATAATCAATGATAAGGACATTAATCACCTCTACCAAGAGGAATCAGATAAAGAGGGCATTCTTTAGCTCAAATAAAATCAAATTCTAGTCAGGTTTGTCTCCTTGGAGAGACCTTTTGACATAGACATTCAGACACATTAACTAAGATAAATTAAGGTCAATACATCTAACTTCAAAAAGGAAAATATCATAGATGAGCATAGCTTTTATTACATTAACATTGGTCTTAGTTTCACCCCAAAAGAGAGGCAATAAGTGAAGGATTTAATTTCTTGATATAAGGAAATCATTACTTGGACATATGAAGATTTGAACACATATGACACTTGTGTAATCATTCACATGATTACCTTGAAGATATATCACAAACCATTTAGATAGAGGCAAGGACTAGTCAATACTATTTTAGAGCCTCTCATTTAGAGAGAAGTAGATAAGCTTTTAAATGCAAAAATCATCTTCCTATTCCAACATTCTACATGGGTGTCTAATTTGGTCCCAGTAGGAAAGAATGGTGAGATCAGATTATGTGTTGACTTAAAAAATATGAACAAGCATTTTGAAAAATAAATTATCCCTTACCTTCTCTAGATGAGGTGATACAAATAGTAAGTATTACCTGAAATGATGTCCTTCTTAGATAGATTTTTAGGTTACAATCAGGTATTGGTATAATCTGAGGATGGAATGAAGATAAAGATCAATAAAAAATGGGAAAATTATGCATATAAGAGGATTCCATTTTGTCTAATAAATGTAGGATATACCTTTTAACATGCCGTAGATCACTCTTTGAAAATACTGATGGGAAAATGCATAGTCATTTATATGGATGATCTTACGATATTTTCAAAGCATCAAAAAGAATACATAAGTCACCTGTAGTCCATATTTGAGATATGCAAAAGGTTTGGTATTTCATTGAACACAAAGAAGAGAATATTTAAATTGATTGAAGGTAATATTGTACGTCACATCATCACCAAATATGGGATCACCATTGATCTAAATAGAATTCAAGCAATTTCTAAAATTCATCCACCAAATAGTAAGGAGATTAAATAATTCTTCAAAAATATTAAATTCTTAAGGAATTTATTATGATTTGTAGAGATCATTAGACCCCTAAATTTTATGCTCAATAAAGATGCCAAAATGAAATGGATAGATGAAGACCAAAAGTCCTTCCAAGACATTAAAGATGCAATATCATAAGCTCTAATATTGATCAGTCTAGATTTTAATAAAGATTTCTACCTATACTAATTTGCTTCAGAGGATTTGATTGCTTATATCATCATGTTGAATAAGGATGAGACAAAACATTTAATTGTGTTTATGAGCATAAATCTAAAAGATGTAAAGCTTAGGTATTCCATGATCAGCAAATAGATTTTTTCCCTTATCAAAGTAGTGAAGAAATTTCACAATTACATCTTGAGGAATAAATTTATTATCATCATTCCTGATCCTAATGTCAAGATAACCCTATCAAAAAATGAGATAGGAGAAAGATGAGGTAAATGGATGGCCATGTTGAAATAATTTGACATAGACATCAATCCTACAAAGATTGTTCAAGGATAATGCATTATTCAGCTAATGACTGAACTAGATCTATGCATCACAATTGAAGAGGTATGTGAAGCCCAAGTATCTAAAGGAGATTGGTATGTTGATATAATATAGTATTTAATTATAAAAACTTTCTCTTTAGATCTCAATAGATAGAGAAGAGCTTTGGAGCTCAAATCTTCTCATTACATGATTAAAAAAGGAGTCCTATATAGAATAAATTATGAAGTTATTTACCTCATGTGTGTATCTAAAGAGGAGGCTAAATAAATCTTAGAGAACTTGCATTAAAATATAGGTAGTTTTCATCCTTATAAGAATAACACAACCCATAAAATATTAAGAATGGGATACTACTACCAAAAAATTTCAAAGATGCTCATGATCATGTGAGAACATGACATAAATGCTAAGCTTTATCCAAGAGAGAAGTACACACAACAATTCCTTTACATCTAGTTGTTAAAGTAAGGCCATTTGCCTAGTGGAGTTCAAACTTCATTGGTTTCATCAACCCAAATTCTTTAGCAGGCCATAAATTTTTCTTACTATTATAGATTATTACCCCAGATGGATTGAGGCCATGGCCACAAAGAATTGTAAAACGCAAGAAGTGATTTGATTTTTGGAGGAACACATAAAAACTTAATTTGGCATGCCTATTTCTCTAGTTTATTATAATAGACTGGCTTTCATATCAACAAAATTTACTAAGAGGGCACATGACAACCAAATCATCATCAGGTCAACTTCTAATCATTACCCTTAGGGAAATAGACTAGTAGAATCAATGAACAAATAAATGATTGATAAAATTAAAAATTCAACTAGAGAAAATCCTAAAGACTAGCACAATTTATTGAAGTATGCCCTTTAGGTATAATAAACAAGACACAAGTAAGCCCTTAAGGCTTCACCCTATCTATTGGTATATGGATGTAAGCCTGTATTCCCAATTATGCTGAAGTCACCCACTTATCAGTTTATACAAGACTACATGAAATTGAGTGATAAAGCATAATCAATGTTGATGGACATAAAAAAAATTAGATTTAAGGATTGGAGCCTTCATACATTCAACAAACACAAGGGCATGGTTGAGAGATGGTTTGACAAGAGAGTGAAAGTTAAATTATTTAGGATTTTAGATCTAGTGATACTTTGGGATAAATCCCATGAGAAGAAAGGACAACATGATAAGTTTTCCCCATTATGGATTGAACCATACCATATTTCAAAGATCATGGGCAATAACAGGTTTCATCTGAAGGACCTCCAAGGAAACAAACTTACATATCCAATCAATAGATAGTTATTAAAGCACTAATTTAGGGTTGTACCATCTACTAATGTTAGTGAGTAATGAGGGATAGATGAATGTAGCTGTAGGATTAGATTAGATTTTTCACTTTCTTAGAATAGTTCCTTGATTTCATAGACTAGTTCCCTGATTTCTAGATTAATCTTTCTTGATTTTGGAATTTTGCTTTCATAGATTAGATTTAATGTTTTCTATATTAGATTTTAATACTTTCTTAGATTATTTTTTCTTTTTCTTTCTCTAATGATCAGAATTATATTTACTCTAACTATAACCAAGTTAAAATCAAAACCAGTTGAGCTTATGACTTGTGGAAAAGGGGAAAATTAAAATCTTGACACTTTAGGACTAGTTTATAGATTAAGTGTATTTTCGTTTCTAGGATGAAGGTAGGTAATCATGGATTATTCTAAATGATGTCATAATTAAATACATTTACCAGGCATGCATAAGTTGCTCTTAGAGTAATTACTATAAATTTAAAAAGTTTTCTTATTTCATTGGATCAAATGCACTTATCACATTGAATACATGTTGGAAATGATAATTCTAGGAATATATGTAACTAGCATGGACATTCTAGTAATGATTTTTTTATAATTATACCAGCTCATTAGGGTTCTAGCTCTTCTCTTTTCCATTCAATAACAAAAGAAGAGTGAAAGATAAAAACAAAATATAAAAAGTAGTGGATTCAAAAGAGCAAAAGAAAATATAGATAAAATCAAAAGGCTTGCATGATGAAATAAGGTCAATGTACCACACATCATGGTCATTATAAAATAATGGAATTAGAAGAGAAGGATCCCAAGGTATCTCTATCAAGGCTATGGACACCTGGCTAGTAGAAGAGCAATACTTGAGCTTCCATTATTTTTTAGAATTTAATAGATATTGGAATGAAACCTAAAACCTCATCAAAGCCTTGCAGAAACTCATCACAATAGGGGCTAAATAAACTACATGATTTGGCACACATAGATCCAAGAAATTAGAGGACAAGTATGTTGTGTGGATCTACTTAGGAGCTTCTTTCATGTTTTTGATTTAAGTATTCTTTTGTGTCACACTTCATGATTGATTTAGGATTGCAAACTAGAGTTCTAGGTTTTTGAATACTCAGGAGTATTCCCCATATAAGTTTCCATTTGTTGTTCCTAACACCCCCTTTTTCCCTAAGGAAATGGGGACCCACTTTTTTTAGATTATTGTCCTGATTTTGATCCCCCCTCTCCTATATGTTTATGTAAAATCTGGGAGAAGATTTATTATTGGCCTTTTTCATACTTTGGTAGAGTAGCATTGATAATATGTTTTTATAGACTAAATATTTTGTTATATCAAGTTTGTTACTTTGGGCTTTATGTTTCAGAGTTATGTTTTTGGGCTTTTCTCTTTGGAACTTTTGTTCTTCATAAATTGACATTATAATTTATTGTGTCTCAAACATTTTATTAGATGTAATTTACTCTTAACAACATTTTTTCCATAATAATTCTATCAAAACAATTTCCCCAAGTCAGACTTATTCTTCTGGACAATCTTGCCATTACACTTTTCCTGACATAATTTCCCATTGGCCTTTATGAATTAGATCCTTTAGGAATTTTTTCATGGATGAATTACCTATGAAGTGAACCATTTGGATTTTTTCCAAATACCCTCAACCCCTATGCACTTTTCCTTTAGGATTTTTATCCTACACATTTCCTTTGGGACTTTTGTCTTGTACCTTTGCCTTTTTGAACCTTTCCTTCAGATATTTTGTCTAAGACACTTTATCCAAGCCAATTGAATTCCTTTAGAAATTTTTTATGAGGAAATTGGCTCTTTAGGATAATTTTTTTGGGCATTCAAAACAATTCTCCTGATGGAATTCCTTCGGGACTTTCAAAATGACCCCTTGCCTTCAACTTACCCTTTAGAAGTTTTGTCAAGGAAACATATTCCCAAAAATATAAAAGTGAAGATCCATATTATATAAAAGGCATAGGCAAGTATACAATGCACACTTTAGATTAAGCATTACTAACAATAGTACCACTTATTCTAAAACATTTGGTAAAGTGATTTTGGTACTTTATGCATATGTCAAAGTGGTGCATATATGAGTTTCATTTGAATGTGGCTAATCTGAAAGATCAATAGGTTGTTCTCACAACCTATAAAAGAAGGCATGTGTAGTTTTGGTAAATGATGCATCTATGTGTAGTTTGCATAGAGTTCAAGATATAATTATAAAAATTGCCTCTATCTTTATACACATGCACATGTTACATAGCTTTGGCAAAGGCTATTTTAAATGGATAACTACAAATAAACCTTTATACAATTTTAGACGATAGTGAAAAATACATGTTCTAACTATCACATGTAATGACCTTGCATGAAATTTGAGGATGAGGTGACTCCTTCCTCAAATCTATATAAAAAATTATAATCCAACTTGGATTTTGGTCAGATAATTTTTGAATACATGAGAAACATCAATTTTAATCATTAATGATTATGTTTGTGTATTTTATTTCTAATTTATATGTAATTAGTTTTTACTTTCATTGGTTGTATATTTCAATAATAGTTAGTGTGCAAAAGATACAAATAGATTCTTGATTATTTTGATTGATATACTAATTTGTAGGTGTGAAATAACTACTAAAATATTGTTAAATATATTGGTTAAGATAGTCAAGTTCAAATTGCTTTATAGTTTTGATTGTGCATGAGTGTTTTCTTCTATGTAGTTTTCTATGTACATGTAACAACTACCTCATATAATTCACTAGCCTGAGCCATAATATTCCTAATTAAGGTTTTGCAACAACTGCCCTAAAATTAGAAACCTTTGTCTAAGGATTATGTATTTCTTACATCATTATTTCTTTATACTTCTTAATCATGTATAACTATGTGTTTGTAATTTCTTCTAGCAATAGGCATAGGTTTCAAGAGCACTTATCCTTTTAGAAACAAGATAGGGGATTAGTTCCTAAAAAACACATAAGCTTTCTTTTCTTACTTACTATCCCCTCATTTTTTTAATTTGTTTTTAATATCTACCCACTCTATATTATTAACCAACCACACATCTAACTCACATAGAGATTCTACCCCTATTAGGAACCACACCTCCATCCAAAAACCTTATTAACAACCTACATGCCTTACCCTCTATTCCATCAATAGTTTGAAATAAACCACATACTTGTAACTCATTCTCTAGAGTGGAGTTTATCTCCATTGAGATCTTAAAATATTAGAGGATGCCTCATTATTGATGTGGTGTGCATAAAACCCACACCAACACTTATTATAATGTACCTAGAGGGGTATAATAGGATAGGGAATAATCCCACATGATTTAACATATGGAGAGAAATAGGTAAGAAATAGTATAAGTATAGGGGTATATGATGTTATAGAGTATTGAAAAATAATTGTAATAGAGCCTTGATCTAAGAGTTGGTGATTGTAATCAATGTTTTGGTGATTATAATCAATGTTTTGGTGATTATAATTAGTGTTTTGGTCAATATATGTGTTTATTATATTATTTATTAATTATGGAATTAGTAGGGCTCTAACATTGGTATCAGATCACTTTCCCATGATTTTTTTTCCATTGAAAAAAATTTAAGATCTCCATCCCTGTTGCATAAAATTTGAGATCACTACCTCAAGAGATAGTTTTTAGTAATTTAGCTTTTAGGTTACAAGTCATCTATAGTTTGAATCAAATATTAGTGTCTCTTTTCAAAAAATTATTCACATTCTTATTGGTGAATCATAAATCATTATAGTTTATCTTTAAAATACATTAAACAATAGAACTGTTATTCATCAAATTGCTCAAATTCAAAGATTTCCTTTATGGTAGGCAAGGACAGTTACTAGAACTTTTTATAGGCTATCAAGAATAAGTTTAACATAGCATTGATGCTATCCATATACCATTTTCCTTGATGAATCTATCTCTACTTTTCCTCGCCAACATCTCAGATATAACTTTGGTCTCTTTGTTGCAGTCAATCAGATCTCTATCAATATCATTTTCTTGTCAATCTTTGGCTCCAAATGACCTTAAAGGAAGCTATTTTTCATTGTATTAGTCTAGAACCTATCACAACACTCTCTCTCTACTTGATGATGGGTTTTATCTCTCACAATTATTATACCTAAGACAATGGATTTGTTCACCATTCACTCAACCTTTCATATTGAGTTTGCCACAGCATTCTAGTCTTGATGGAAATTACATTGATCCCATGAGTTAGTCAACTTTCAAAACAACAATCCACCAAGTTACATCATCCATATCAGCTCCTTAGTGTTTGGATGACTACATTCCAACTACCTACATTTCTTTCTTTCCATCAAACACTTATCTCATTCCTCTACACCACTTTTGTAGACCTCTACTTGATGGTACAATCAAAATTCACTCTTGATCTCAATTAGCTTTCAATCTATGATTTTGGTATCATAGTCCTATCTCAAGTTCTATGCCCATATTTTTCTCTAGCCATAATTTTCTTGGCCATTAGTGGTATTATTTTCATCTAAGAACCAAGCTCTTTACGGAAATAATGATGCCTAACTCACCCTCTACTCAACTTCTAGTCTTCTAAATGGCATTCACATGACAAACTTCCCATTTTTTCATTTGCCATCCTCTCCACCATTGCATAATCACTCCAACATATGGCATCTTTTCTACAAAACCAACACCTTTGGTAGCATTCTCTCTCCTCTTGGTGATGCCATCCCAACTATGGGTTTATCCATACCATTCATGGTATATGGTAAATTTGGTATTTTAGTTTTAGGTTTAAAATTATTAGTGTTTATATTATTTCATTTTATTTTTTAAAAATGTGGTCAAATTCTTAGGTGTGATCATGTCATTTAGTCTTTAATTATAGGTAGCTTGGTTAGCGTGCTATTAAATACTTTTAATTATTTTTTTATAGTCATAGGTGTTAATGGTTTTAGGTTGTTACACATCCAAATACATTTATAGTGGTCTTTTTGAGATATTCTAATCTTTAATTTTATGTCTTTGAGTTTATGGTTATGTGATAATTTTAAGTCAAAGTTATTCATAATTTTCATGTACTCATCTTATCAATGTCACAAAAAAATGTTTATATCATCAATTGTCATTAATCTCTCTTCTAAGTCATTTTATCACTACTTTTAATTGTCATATAGTTGTTTTATCATGTGTCAGTGTCAAAAAATCAAAAAATTGGTTGTGTTTTAAAGGATGTATTTTTGGTTGAAACAAACATCTAATCTTTTAGTTCTCATGGGGTTTCTCATTCTCTCATGAAATCATCTCATCGATGTATTGACTCAGCTTTAACAAATTGACATAGTATGAGAATATCATATAGAGTTTGAGACATTAACTCATGGCACCTCTACTACATTCTTCATTCATTACTTCATCAATGGACTTCAAGATGTGATTTGAGTAGAGATTCACATGTGGCATCCTCAAAAAATGATGGAAGTGGTGGGCTTATCTAAGCTCACTAAAGACCACCTTAATTGGAAACATCTACAAATAATTATTCTTTAGACCACAAAAGTACTAGCAAAATCACCAAAAGTGCCTAAGCATTCCTCTAATGAATGCATTTAGGAAATCACCGTGCTCAAGAAGACCCCAGATGAACTAAAGATAACAATCATATATCCCAAGTAGATAATTGAGGCTCCACCTCTCTCAATAAATAATGTTAAGGGGGATGGCATATCCCCTTACTTAGTTTGAAAGGATAACCATTTTTTGTACCCATGTTATAGATTTGAGGTGATTATCATCAAGATTCAAAATTCATTTCTCAAATCTCACTACCATATTCTAGTTATGGTTAGTCCATGCATTTATCTTTATTGCACATTCACCTCTTATTTCAGTGTTTATATTCACCTTATTATTGTACATGCTCTTATTACATCACAAACAAAAGAAGTGGAGGTATAAATGCATGCATGGTATAGCTTCCATTTGGTCTTCACTTTATTTTTGGTTTGGATTTCATTTGGTCTTCCTCTTATTTATTATCGTGTTTTGAGGATAAAAAATATTTAATGGGGATGGAATGTAATGTATCTAGAGAGGTATAATAGGATAGGGAATAATCCCACATGCTTTAATATATGGAGAGAGATAGTTAAGAAATAGTATAAGTATAAGGGTATACAGTGTTATAGATTATCACAGAAAAATTATAATAGAGCCTTGCTTTAAAGGAGGTATCCCCCTTGAAGTGGCCCATGATATAGGGTTGGTGATTTTAATATGTGTTCTAGTCAATTTATGTGTTGATTTTGTTATTTAGTCATTATGGAAGTAACATGACTCTTGTACTTCCCAATCACAATAGATTACTCCCAATCCTCAAATAGTAGCTTCTTCAAGCACACAATAATAAAGGATAAGTAATCTATCACCAGCCAATGTTTTTCATTAATAATAAGTGATGAATGTTATCTCACCTCAATAGGTGATGGCTAATATTGCATGAAAATAGGCGTAGTCTAATTTTATATCACAACAGAGGAGAAATACTATGCCACTTTAATAAGGGGAAACACATGTTATTTAACCTCAAAAAGTAGTGACAAACTACCTCAATATTTATATAACAATATTCCTTTATAATCATAAATGTTGTCTAACAATAACATATTTCTATTGGTCAAAGATAAATGTTAAACACCCAACAAACATCTAGTTCACAACAACACATGTTTTGATAACAAAGAGGTAGTAATGTCCAAAAAGTACCTATTAGGAAACCATTGCCTTTTATTCATCAAGTTCCATAGATCTAAAGATAGGGCCTTGGTCAACATCAAGTTTACCTTATTCACCTAGGTTTGACTAGTCAACAAGTCCCAACTTAGCCTCAATAGGCACAGTATCTTCTATAGAGCCATATCCTTCCATTATAACCATAATTCCCTCAAACCCAAGGAAATGTACCAAATCCAAACTACAATGTTTATCAACAATGTGTGCAATATCAACAACCACATCCAAATCTAAGGATGCATATTCTTGGTTCACTCACCCATCAAACCAACATTTTTTAGCATCTCATACCTCCATTATACCTCTATCAAGGTAATCCACCTTTGACCACCCAACCACAACCCTAATCAAATGTTTCATCTAGTTTCTTAGCCTAAGAACTATAATAAATAAAGGATGTGACTACTACCATTTAAGCATGGAAGTAGACTAGGAAATTAAATTTAGACGATGTGTGTTCATAACCATTCAACATGGAGTATCTTTAGATACCATTTCTTCTAGGTTATGAACCACTAAAATTTGATAATTACAAGGGTAAATGAAACCCTAAGCCAAATCTAATATAGTCCTTTGTTATTTTGTAGTTAGTAGCTTATAGTGACATTTACTTATTTCTTTTGTTTCTTTGAATTCTAGTTGGATAGGGTTTAGAATGGGTTTTCAAGTTGCCAAAAAACTTGAAGTCTAATTTTGACAATCTCTCAGACAAGTTTATGCAACATTTCTCCTATAATATTGAGCATGATATTTCATTAGTTGATTTGAGTCAAGCCAATAAAAAAATTGGTGAGAGCTTCACAAGCTATTTATAGAGATAGAGAGCACTTGCTAATCACTTCACCCATAACTTACTAGATAAATAATTAGCCACTATGTTTACCAAAAATTTACAAAACCAGATATGTTATCATCTAGAGCTTGAGTGTGTGCACAAGTTTAAGGAGATTATTGATAATGTTTTACATATTGAAAAGGACCTTATTAAAAGATGGATTTTCAAATTGACCTCCTTAATTCAAA
The DNA here is from genome assembly GCA_037957365.1 of Torreya grandis. Classification (NCBI taxonomy): domain Eukaryota; kingdom Viridiplantae; phylum Streptophyta; class Pinopsida; order Cupressales; family Taxaceae; genus Torreya; species Torreya grandis. The sequence continues at coordinate 27,400 of JARHVA010002643.1, forward strand.
ATCAAAGTCAAGACCAAAATGTAGGTACAAGTTAAAACCCTATCCAAGTCTAAATACAAGTGTCTACACTAGCTCAGACTAAGAACTATGAAAAATCCAAAGCATAAAACTACCATAAGAATTTTATTGGTAATAAAGTAACTAAGTCGCACCATGTTCAAATGGTGTAAACAATATCTTCTCAACCTATGCCATAAATGTAGCTAATGTAGCTTGTTCTAAATCATTAACCTATTAAACAAGTGTAGCTTATGTTATAACCTAGACCAATTCCTCAAATGACATAACAAAAACCTTTAATAACCCCTCCTCCAATAATAAGACCCACTCTTAGAGTCTTCAATGACCTTGATGTACCCATCAAAGTAGTGTTTCTCAAACTATCCATTGCCAATATGATTAGTTGGTTGAATCTAACACACTATTCTAAGGGTATAACATATCTATATTGGTACAAAAAACATGATTTCTATGAATACCATCATGTTCATGGACATTAAATATGTCATTGTGTGTAGTTGAAGCACCTTATTGAAAATATATTGGAAAAAGGAGAAATTCAATTGGATAAATGAACATCTATTTCCAATCAGAATTTTGGTATATACCAAAACCCTTTTACATAGAATAATAATGCTAATCAAAAAGATAAATAATGAATACCATAACAATAACAAAAATAATAATAACAGTATCAACAATAGCATAACAATAACAATACCAATAATAAAAACAATAATAATATCAACCATAATAACAACATCAACTGAATGGGAGGAACCAAGGTGAAAATGATCCCAACCACTAATATTCTTACCATGTAGTTGCACATTAAAAAAATAAAGTTATAGGTCATATTGTATGTGGCCATATTTTAACATTACCATAAATCCTACACCAAGTCCTAATAGACTAGGACTATTTCCTAACAATACCAATCAATCTACCTATGTTGGTAATCCTCCCTTGACCTCTGATTACAGCTATGTGTAAAAATAACCAAGGATTACCATTTCATGACCTTATGCCGATAACTCTTCATTTCCTCATGACCACAACCAAGTGTACCAAAAATAAATAATTATCTTTTCTAGCCCATCTCCATTATTTTCTAGTAGCAATAATCCTATATCTAATCTTTATTGTGTAGTCACAACTCGATGATCTAAGATTAATATCTTAGACCCATAGCCTCTTACTAATGAACCAATATAACCCACTATATTGGCTAGGAACAATTCAATTGCCACTATTAATGGAAAGACTAACAATATTATGAAATAACTCCAAAATACACCTGCATAAATCTCTATTTTTGGTTTGTTGTGTATTTATCTATCCTCAAGAACATCTTAACATAACTCTTAGGCTAATCCCAAGTTCCAAAAAACATAACCCCAAATAAATTCCAAGCTTTGGTTGGACACATAGCCCTAGGATAACAATTAAAATTCAACTAAAGTGATATGTCACCCCTTGGCCCTCTTCATAATAACCCATTATACATTTAAGTTGTCATCACATGAAATAAAGTCAAACGTGTCCTCATAGACAATGAATTAGGGATAAAATTTTTATCTCTGAAGATCATCAATCATTTGGGATATACAAAAGTCGATCTACAACCATAAATAATTACTATTAAAGCCTATGATAATGAATAATGGGAATCATAACCAACCATAAGTTTTCTGATGATTATTAGGCCTCGGACCTAAGATATACTTTGCCATATGCTAGACCTAGACATATCATATAATTTACTTTTTAGTAGACCATTGGTACATTAAATCCATGTAATTCCTTCAATATTAAACCAATGTATCAATTTTACTCACTTAGGTATGGAGGCAACTATCAAATTACCAGATGTAAATTGTATAGACCCTGATAGCCTTTCATCATCTTCGCATACACCTCATCTTAAAATGTCTAATCATTTCACCATTTTGGACAATGGTCTAGGAGATTATTTGACTCATGATGTATGCAATCAAAAATGCATCATGTTTATAAATCAATCCTAGCTCAGAGAAGATAGATCATACCTACACTTTCTATTGGGAATACATTTGTTAAGTAGGAGAATTACCAATATGAGGATCCACTAGACCCAATTAGGGGATCATTTATCATAATACACTATGTTAAGGAGGGTTCCAAAGCCTCTAGCCTAACATAATAATGTAATAACCCTAAGGGGGTCCTAGGTTTTAATATTTCACCTAAGCTAATAATAAGAAAGTAAATTTAATCTAGTGCTCACCAGAGATTATGGCACAACATGATGGGTTAGTAAACAATCAAAATATGTATAATAAAATCTCAATTAAGCTATGTATAAGACCCTAATACATAGAATATAAAGAGTAATATTATTCGAAGCCAACTACTTCTATCTACTAAAGAGAGGAGAAAAATTAGAGAATACTTAGATAAATATGAACCCTTCAAGACTCAATCTCTCCATTACCCAAAAGGACTTCACAAGAGTTTGTTGTGGTTTGTAAGGATCACTAAGAAAGGCTAATGCATCTAAGACTTATCCACAAGACTAGATTTTCCAAGTAAAAACCCTAGGGTAAGACTCCTCAAGTAGAATGGGGGAAGAGCAAATTGTAAAGAATCACTAGTGAATATATCTCTTGATTGCATATTGAAATAATGATGAAATGATATTGCATTTATATGCAGATCTTACCCTAAAACCTTCCAAATATGTTGGCTAAAAGGGTTGACCTAGTTGGCCCTATACAATTACAATAAATTATTCTCTATATCTTAACCTAGGTTGGCTAGAGGCTAACCTAATTCCAAAGTAAAAATATCTTGTAACTGAACATGGTCAATTGAATTGACCTTATACAATGATTGTCAAAAGGGACTTAAGGTGAGGAAAAGAGGGATGGCAAGAGGAAAAATATTAGAGTGTGAAATGGAGGATTAATAGATTAGGGAATGGTTTTAAGAGCTATTTAGATTGGTAATAATGTGGAAATAAGGGATAACAATCCTACAAAGCACCAATGGTCTACCTACCCCTTTTCTGGTGCACCCCTTAGGGTGTAGACTCAAAAATATTGAGTCTCGATGGGTTACTATAAGATGTAAAGCATCAGTATTTGATAAAAGTTCAAAATAGTATGTGTATGTATATGCCTCACTTGAAGCTCATCACATGTCACTAAGGTCCAATAGGGGATGGTGCTTCAAGAAAGAACATAAGGACACATAACATTAATGCAATTTTTTTTTAGTATTTTAAAGCATAAAATAACTAAAAGTAAATAACTAAAAAGTAAATGAGTAAAAAGTAAATGTGATGCATACCTTGACTTACCTTTATTGTTGGATGTTTGTCTACTATGTTGTTAGTTTTGATTGTGTAGGGCACAGATACTGCTTTTGACAAACCCAAGAATATAAAACTAAAGATAAAAAATAACCAAACGTAGGAAAGCGAGGATAACTAGTGCTCTATGGATGAAATGTACTTAGGAATTTGGAAATCTGGGGTGACAAGTGTTATGTTAGACCAAATAACCAAGTCAAACACAAGAGTTAATTGGGTAACTAAAAATTCAAGGCTACTAAAGACCTAAAAACTCAAACAAGTAAACCTTAAGTAAGAAAGACAAACTCACCAAGTCAAACCAAGGATATATGTCAAAAAGGATGGTAATAAAAAAAATGTCAAAACATAAAAAAAATGGTAAAATAACATTTATGAGTGATCAATTACAATCCTTATATCACTCAACAATGGAAAAAGGTGCATAAAAAGGGAAAATAACATTATTGAGTGAGAAGTAACAAGACAACCTCACTTAAAAATGGAAAAAAGGATATGGACTTAGATGTCCATAACAATAAGATAGTACAACAAATGATAAATGGTAAAAAGAAAGAAAAATAAGTCTATAAATGGAAATGTATGGTATAAATAAAGTAATCCCTAGTGACTCAAACATGTTGTTTCACTCTAAAGATCGATAAAAGTAGAATAAAGTAGTGTTAGCAGGTTTCTAAAAAGTGAAGAAGGAATTAGAGAAGAGGGAAAATAGATTTGGAATCAAAATTTGCTTATCAAAGGGGGAAATTAAATGGGTGGAAGGGAGAATGAAGGAAAAACCAAGGTATAGGAACACTTTATCAAATTCAAGACACTCAAGTTAGGTTTACCAAAACAAGAGGACTTTTGACCTGAAAGACTCTGAGGAACTTCTCTTAGCCATACAAGTCTTCAGAAAATAAATGAAGTATATAGATCATCCCATGAAGGATATATGCATGAAAATTAAAATGGACCTACCTTCCCACAATGTGTTCCCCATTCTTTAGGACCCTTATAGATTCATCAATATACTATAAAGATTGGGTAATTATGTGATAAATTAGGTAGCACCATAGAGTTTTTTAAATTCTCCTATTCCACTGTACCAGCCTACCATACCCCAATGGACCTCGGTTCTATATGAGGCCAACTGTGGAGTTTGAGCTTTGATTAGAGATAGGAGATGTGCTTTGAATCACATATTTTTGGTGTGATTTTAGCTTTTGATATTTGTATGTTTAATTTTTGTTATATCATTGCCTTTTGTTTCAAATTATTTGGCTTTTAACTTTCTTGATGGTTTTTTCTATTCCTTCTCTATACAAATTTGGAAAACCAAACATGTGTGCTAAAGATTAATTTCATTTGAATACTTAGGACTTGGTTGCTAAGAGAGATAACCTCAAATAGCATGGTGTCTAAGAGTCTACTAAATATATGTAAAATAAAAGTTCTATCTTGACTTCAACCTTGTTTTATCCAATGTGGAGTGAAAGGAAAAGGGAAATCAAGAGGAAAGACACATGGAATCATTTAAATTGCTTCAAATCACAAATAAAATGTCACAAAGGGAGAAAAATGGATATAATGAGAGAAAAGTGTGATTATTTATCATAAGAATGAGGTAAATGGAGTAAAACATGCTAACATAGATTGTTGTCAAAATTCCATCGATCAAAATAATTAAAAGCTAAAGTTGAGAGCAAGGATCAAAAACACATTCTAGAAAAGAAAGGACAAGATGGTAATTTTATGAGGAAGGTCAGGTCCTATCCATGGTATTACACTATAACTAATAAAAATGAAATCCAAGGGATGAAAAAAGACATATAAAAAAAATAAAAACAAAGAAGACTATGGTACATCATGAGGAAGACTGGGTCTTAACCATAGTTTTACAATGCAACTCATGTGAGAAAGGGGAAAAACCAAAAGACCAAAAAGGAAGGACTAAAGGTTTAGAACAAGAGAAAAATGTTGTAGAGGGAGAGACCCATGTAATTAACTATAAATTTTTTTGGATATATGTATATAGAAAGCATGAAAATAAGTAAATGTTTAGGCAAAGTACTTTTTGAGAAATTGTGCATTGGTAGTTTTTTTAAAAACATGAACTTCATTAGTTTGAAGGTGGTAGGTGCTTGGACCAATAATATATTTGAATTAATATAAATCTCAAAAAATTTGGGTGTATTTACATTATTTATCATGGGTGTATTCTAATTTAAGGACAAGATCACTAACATTACATGTGCGTGTTTTATCATGTTTATTATGTTTCTTGGCAATACAAACCTTGTATTGGAGATTATGTTGTTAAGTAGAAAGAGGACGTTCATCAAGATTATCAAGGAAACAAAGGTGATTTTCATGTAATTCTTCATCTATAATTATACCATGAAGATATATATGAAGATAGGGAATCTCAACTTATAAAGGAAGAACTAACTCAAAATCGTAGACTAGAGAAAATGGCATTTCCCTAGTGGTAATACATATACTAGTCTAATAGGCCCAGATAGTAGGGTAAATATGAAGATGATAATCCATATAGGTTCTATGAATTGTATTTTGAATAATTTTATTGATAATTTTGTAAGTGGCCTTAGCTTAACCATTGCATTATGGATGATAATGTGTGGAAAATTTGTGATTGATCTTGAATTTTGTATAAACCTGTTTAACATGTTTATTTTTAAAGTTACCACCATTGTCTGAAATAATGAAATGAGGAACACCAAAGTGGAAAATGATTTTATCAATAATAAATTTTGAAATGGTAGGATCGGTGACATTAATAAGGGGCATGGCTTCAACCAACTTGGTAAAGTATTCGGTAGCGATGATGATAAAAACATGCCCATCTTGGGAGTGAGGTAATTTTACAATGAGATCAAATACCCATGTGGAAAATAGATAAAGAGATTTGATAATTTGATGTTTAGATAGAGGTGAATGAGTTATATCATCATGAAGTTGACAAGGAATACACTTTTTAGCAAATTCAATTGCATCCTTTTCAATAGTAGGCCAAAAGTAACCCATACGTAGACATGTGTAGGCTTTAGCATGTTTGCTATAGTGGCCACCACAAGTGTCCCCATTTTATTGTTCAAGAAGAGGAGGGACCTCATCTTGTATAACATAATAGATTAAGGTACCTTAAGTGTTTTGATAATAAAGGATGCTGTGTTGAAATACATACTTGAAAGATTGTTTACAAATGCTTGTCTTTTCATGAGAGTCTAAGTTAGGAGGATAAGTTTAGTGTTCCAAGAATTAAATAATATATTTATACCATGAGATTTATCAAATGGTAACAACCTTGATGTGGTAGATAAATGAATCTGGTGGTTAAGTTTAAGATGGAGATTTTCTTATTTGTATAAAAAAAGTAGGATAAAAAATAATTTGGTGTGGATGAAAGAGAGAAGCTAAAGAAGCTAGGTAATTAGCAACAGAATTTTAATCTCTAAGTATAGGCTCAATAGTGAAAGAGAGGAAATACTTAGTGAGAGTGTTTTTAATTTGATGATAGGTAATGAGATTCTTGATTTTGTATTGATAATCACCATTAACTTTGTGGAAAAAAAGTTGAGAATCACCTAAAACATGCAAATATCAAATGTCTAAATTAAGAGAATCTCTCATACTTGAGATTAGATTGTTTTACTCAGTCATATTATTGGTGACATAAAATTTGAAGTGAAATGATAAAGGAATGATTTTTCTAAGAAGAATTGTGAGAATGCAACCTATCCCAGCTCCTTGAAGGCACTTAGCACCATGAAAGTGAAGGGTCCAAGTCTTCTCATGCAAGTCAACATTAATTTTAAGAAGGTTCTTGATAACTAATGTAGGTTTAGTAGTATTGGAAGAAATAATGGATTCATCAAGATTATTAGCTTCAAAATTAGTAGTAAATTTATTAAAATAATCTTTAAGATAAATAACATGATTAAAACCTTCAATATAGAGGATATTATCATGACTATCTTAAAGGGGAAAAGTAGTTAGAATGGAGCTATGGAAATTTGATCATCTTTGACTTTTCCTTTCATAGATTTTTGAGTGATGATGCAAAGATCAAATTCCATAAGGAGTACCATACATTTGCCAATTCTATCTCCAAGAAGAAAGGCTTTGAATAAGAAATGATGAAGGGGTTAGAATGAATGATGACATAAGTAGTCTGGTAAAGCATGTAATGGTTAATATTTTTGGCTATAAAATATATGGTGAGGAAATGATGTTGGATTTTGGTATAACATGTTTCATAATTGATGAGGCCTCAATTAATGTAATAAATGACATAGTCTCTTCTAATATCATCTTGTTAGGCAAGCATTGCTCCAACTAAAATAGTTATGGAAGAAGTATATAAAATTAAGGGACAATCATTAGAAGGAGGAAAAAGTGTACATGGGTGAAGTAATGACTCTTTCATGTTATGAAAGGATTTTTGAAAAGGGTTTGTCCATTCTAAAGAAATAATTTTCTTGAGAATATAATTGGTGGAGTGTATGTGATAAGCTATTTTAGAGACAAATCATCTAATTGTCCCAAGTATATGTAAATAACTATGAATATCACAAATAGATTGAGGAATAGGCATGTTGATGATAACATTAATATTAGTGGGGTCAACATCGATGATACAAAGAGAGATTAGGAATCCTAATAATTGTTTAGATGTGACATAAAGGACACATTTGTAAGGCTAAAGTCTAACCCAATATTTAAGGAGGTGATCAAATATAATAGAAAGGTCAGATAGATGAGTTGTATGATTTCTAGATTTAATAATGAGATCATCCAAATAGGTTTCATCAATTTTGTAGATAAGGTCATGAAAGATGTGATTAATTACACATTGGTAAGTGGCTATAGTATTTTTAAGACCAAAGGGCATTTTAACATAGTAATAGGTGCCCCATTATATGGTGAAAATATTCTTATGTTGGTCCTTAGGGGTAATGTGAATCTGATTGTATCTCGAGATACCATCCATAAGAGATAATATTTCATAACTAGAAGTGGAATCAATGATGGCATGTATTGAAACTAAAGGGAAGTTATCCTTGGGACAAGTGAGGTTAAGGTTGTAGAAATCAATACAAATATAAATTACCATAGTGACCTTTTTCAAATAGGGTCAATGTTAAAAACCCATTCATAATAGTATACAAGTTTGATAAATTTAGCATCAAGTAGTTTGATGATTTTGTTGTGACATAAGGTATAAACCTCAGGTGGAAATTTCCTTTGCTTTTGATGCATAGGTTTAGCATCAAGATAAGTAATGATATTATACACCACAATGCGAGGGTTAATACTAGGCATGTCCTCATAGGACCAAGAAAAAACCTCATGATACTTATCGAAAAATAATCTAAAGTTATCATGTTTATTAGGTGAGAGTTCACAAGATACCATAATTGGCCGAGGATAAGATGGAGTACCATATTCAATGCAAGTTTTTTCTTCAATGAGCATGGCATTGTCATCTTGAAAGTGATATGGTGCATTAGGTAAGGAAGAAATTAGATTAGTTATAGGATTAATCCTAGCAATGAAGTTGTTGAAACAAGGAGATTTAGTTTTAAAATTCCCAAGTTTATGACGTTGCCGAGGAAGTTGAGGTTCTCAAGCATGAAGCATTTATAAAATAGATTCATCACTAGGTAAGGTGAGAATATGACCATAATACTCAACATATACTTAAAGATATATAATACTATTACCATGGAGATCAGACTCAAAATGTATCTAACAGACATCAGTAGTCTTAGCATTGAGTGTAATTTTAAAAGTAGAAGTAGATGGGTTAGAAAGAATTAAAGTGTCGATGGATTTAGTGATAGGAGAAGGATCAAATGCAATGATTTGATCAATAGGTGGTAAATGAGATGTAGGAATTCCTAAAGGTTTGTAAGGTATAATCTTATCTACCACCTAAGGAGTATCAATAAGAAGGTAATTAGAAGGAGGCACATGGCCTTCAAGATCTAAGTCATGATCTGTATAAATGGTATGGATATCCTGATTAAAAGCATGAATTTGGGATAAGGTTTTATACTAATTCTAGACATCAAAGTCTCAATATTGAGCTTGGTCCATTATATAGTTGTTATCATATGTTAGAGATATTATACATGCTTAAGAATCAAGGGGAGTTTTAAAAGGTGAAATCCCAAATATACAAGGATACATGATGAGAGGATCTTGAAATAATTTAGCCACTCCAAAAAAATTGTATGTAAATGCATCTTCTAGTAAAGAAGGTTCCTAAGCATTGCATGGAGGGGTAAATTAGTTTTTTCATCAATAAGAGGAATAGTAGGGTCTCTGGGTAATAAAGGAGGAAGTCATTATGAAATGTAAGGAGGTAACTTAGTAGTATTACAAGTATGTTATAAATCATTGGGTTGATCATCATCAAAATGTATAAAATTGACTTGTAAATTAGGATTCATGTTGATGAATTTGGTTTAAAGGAACACTATTGATCTTAGGATTTATAGGAATGTGATATTGGGATTAGAGATTAGGAAGCTGAATACTCCATGGGTTAGGATTAGCTTCATGCTTCTATCATTTTTCATTATGTAAAAATTTAATGCATTGGATACTAGAAGAAGCAATAGCCCTCATTCTATGAGTCCATGGGTGACCAGGAAGTATGTTATAAGATAAGGGTAAATCAAGGACCATAATATTAGTCCAAATTGTCTTAGGTCCAATGGTTAAAAGAATCCAAATACAACCAAGTGGATTTTGATTTGTCTTATCAAAACCATGAAATGTAAGATGGGGTTTTTTAAGATGATCCTTATTATAACCAATTTTTTGGATTAACCACAAAGATGTCAAATTAATCCTAGATCCTTCATCAACTAAAAAATTATAGATAAGGGTAGTATTAATGGCTATTTTGATAAAAAGCGGTGGATCATCAGCATGAAAAATAATTTCATCATTGATCATGTATTATTCAAGAAATTCAATAGAAGGTTTAGAAGAAAGACACATGGTTTCAATGGTATACATGTTGGTAGGTTGAAATTAAATAAAAGGTGGTTCTTCATCTATAGGGGATGCATCTTCAATTTCTTGTAATTGTTGCATAAGGAATTTATGATGATAATGCGAAGTATGAACTAAATCCATAAGAGGAATCTTATAAGGCATAAATTTGAGTTCTTAGAGGAAGTTCCAATGAGATTTAGAAGAGTGAACACAAGGTTTAGGAGTAAATTATACTTTTAAGGAATAGATGTGGTTGGAGGATTGAAAGGAGGAGGTGGTTCCTCATAGGCTTCTAAAGCAAGATTATTGGTGCTAATATCTTTAAGAATTTATTCTTATAAAGATGGATTCTTAGGCTTGGTAACATGATCTCTGTGAGATAACTTGTGATGATAGTTGACCTTAGTAGTGTTAACATATTGATAACTATTATAATATTTATCATAGTTAGTATCAATCGGAAAAACATCCTTGGTATTAGGTTGACTATTAGAAAACAATTTTTTGTTATTTGAAATAGAAGCTTTAAAAACCTATCATTTTTGAGAAGTAGTGGTGTACTCTTGATGATAAAGGTTGATCATGGCTTCATGATTAAATGAATTACCAAGCATATAAGAAGCATCAAATTTAGTGATAATTTTACAATACTCATGGGAATGACCAATGTCATCATGGAGCCAACAAAATAGATTAGGGTCATAACACTAGGGAGGATTATTAGGATAACTAAAAGGTTTATAGGGTGGTATTTTTTTTTTCATTTGTTGAACCAAGAGAGGTGAATGAGAAGCTGAAGGAATATCAATTTTGGAAATTCTAGGCTTGGTTTTCATAGTATTACTAGTGATATTATTGGTAGATGGTATAAAATATCCTTTTAGAAGTTTAGGATCAGGTTCAAATTGCTTCAAGAGAAAGTCTTGATGTGTAACTTGGTCAAGAGCTTTATTAAGTGTTTGGGGAGAAGGGGTTTAAACCTTATATTGAAGATAAGGACTCACTGCAGCGATAAAGAGTTTTAACAAATTATCATTAGTCATGTGGTGGTCAGATTTGTGGGCCAATGATTTCAATCTTTTGATAAAGTTATGAGTTAATTCAATGAGAGATTGCTTAGCATTGATGAAGTGGCTAAGACAATTTTTAGGAAGATCATTGTGTTTAAACTATTTAACTAAGGGATTAACCAAATCTTAAAGTTACTAAATATAATGTTGGGGTAATTATTTATACCATTCTAATATATCTCCAATGAAGGTTTTGACTAAGATTTTAGCTATGGTGAAGGTATTAATCTAGATTCATTCTTTGTAAAGGTTGTTAAAGGATTTAATAAATGAGGTAGGGTCTTTAGTCCCATTATATATTATAGTTGGAGATATGTTACAAATATTAATGGATATAATAAAAGGGGATAAAGGCTCATTTTAAATAGTTTGAAGCATCTTGTTATTCATTATGCGTTGAGGAATAACATTGCCAAAGGCATCCCTAAGAGGTCAAGGAATGTAATTAGGATTAGCTTGAGGATGGATAGTCAGAGGTTAATTAGCCATATTAATCAAATGTTGTTGAAGTTTCATAGTTTTATTGGTATTATAATTTTACATTATGTTCATTTGATGGATAACTTGGGCAAAATGTTGAGTTGTATCAGGAAGTAGATTAGTGTTGGTAGGAGTACTCCTTAAATTGGTATTAGGGAGAGGGTTACTATAAGAAGGTTTATTATTGGGATTATTGATTAAATTCATGTAAATTTATCCCACATTAGTTTGAATATTTTGGAGATGAGAAATATCTTGGTAAGTATAGAAAGGATCAAACCCATCAACTTCATCTTGAGGTGTGATTTGCACCATGTTACAAGTTATGGATAAAGGAGGGGAAGAGGTACCCCAAGAGTGATGGTGATCTTGGGAAGAAAATAGAGGGAAAAATAAAAATCCCATATGGTATCTAAATTGATTCAAGATATCCAAGAAGATTATGATAGGATACTTCATTGTGACTGAAGAGAAATGAAAAAAATGCTAACAAGAAAAGATAGTGAAATGGATCAACAAACAAGAAGTAGAAAATAGTACATGGTTGATTGAGTTGACCTAGTATAGAAAATAGGGCCTAAAACTAGTATAGGGTTAACTGGGTTGAAATAGTATAGTAAACATAGGCTAAAAAAAGTATAGGGTTGACTGGATTGACCTAGTATAGTAGATAAGGAAAATTAGAAAGTCTATAACAAATAGTGTTGATTGAAATGACTATGTATTGAAAATAATTTTGCAAATACCTTGAAAGAAGTAAGAAATGAAAGGAACCAAATAATAAATTAGATTAATGAGGTTAATCCAATTGAGGCACACATCACAAATACTTGCATCAACGCTGGATAATGCAAGTTTTTGTAATATAAAATATAATTGAACAAAGAGAAAGAAATCAACTTGGAAAGTAAAATCCAACTATTTGATCAACCTAAATGTTTATTTATTAGAATATGATTTTAAATGTGATGGGAATTTAGATGTAATCAAGGAACTAGAAATCAATCTAAGGATAGTTTCAAGAAGTTTGGGCTGAAAGGGATCTGTATTGACAATGGTACAAGCTTGGTATTGGGTCCTACCCCCTCACTTCACACACCAAAATGATAAGGGTGTCAATTTATTAGAAAAAATATACCATTAACCACATGTTTATACTTGGCTAAAAAAATAATTTAGCTTTCCCCTTGGTTATGAAATCCAACTAGGTTGGCCTTATGTAGATAATTGTTAAAGTTCTTGTTAATATTTTATGATTTAGTCATGTGTGCATGAAATAGAAAATAGTGAAACTAAATGTTAAAGTTAAAACCACTTGATTAGACTATGTTATCTATTCTAAGTATGTAAGTAGCAAGAAATAGAAGTGTGAGCTAATTATTAACATATAAAGGTTAATTCCAACTTTGAAATAAGGTACAATGTTGATGTAGTTGATAATGTATGCATAGAATACCAAATAGGGTTGATAGCTTCACCTCTATACTATGAAAACAAGGTCTGAAAATGAATAAGGTCAATAGAGTGGACCTAGTTATCCATATAGCACACATAATACAAAACTAGGTTGATAGGTTTGATCTAGTTGACTGTATAAGGGTAGTTTTAAAGATTGTAAACTATGAAAGGAAAGACTGTAAGAAAAGAGAGAAATAATAGAAAGGAACCTTGGTTATTTTAAAGATGAAAATACGTGAGATTGTGGTCAAAAACCTTAAGAAATGTTTGCAAATTTTATTAATATGGTCGACTAGGTTGACCGAGTATGTTAAATAAGATGCCTAAAAATGTATAGGGTCTACTGGGTCAAATTAGTATGCTAAACTTGATGTCTAAAAATTTGGAAATTTGTGATGGGTCAACTAAGTCAATCCAGTAACATGCACCTAGAAACCTTCACACAAAATTTTGAATTGTGTCGATGCAGTTGATCCAGTATGGCAAATATATGATAAAATAATGAAATAAGTGAATAAATATTATAAGGGTTAGTTCACATCAAGTTCACTATAATGTATGCAATCATAAATGCATCATGTCTATAAATCAATCCTAGCTCAAAGAATATAGAGCATACATACACTTCTGATTGGGCATAATTTTGTTAAGTGTGAGCATGACCAATATGGGGATCTAGTAGAACCAACTAGGGGATTATTTATCACAATACACTATGATAAGGAGGGTTCCAAATCCTCCAGTATAACAAAATCATGCAATAACCCTAAGGGGTTCCTAGGTTTTAATATTTCACCTATGCTAATAACAAGAAAGTAAATCTAATCTAGTACTCACCAAAGATTTTGGCATAACATGAGGGGTTAGTAAACAATAAAAACAAGTATAATAAAATATCAATTAAGCTATGTATGAGTAATAACATAATACATGGAATATGAAGAGTAATATTATTTGAAGCTAATACTTATACTAATTATATCTACTAAAGAGAGGGAAAAAGTTAGAGAATACTTACCTAAATGTGAACACATCAAGACTCAATCTCTCCCTTGGCAAAAGGGTATTCACAAAAGGTTGTTGTGGTTTTTAAGGATCCCTAAGAAAGGCTAAAGCATCCAATACTTATCCATAAGACTAGATTCTACAGGTAGAAACCCTAGGCTAAGACACTTCAAGTAGAATGGTGGAAGATCATATTGTAAAGAAGCATTAGTGAATATATATCTTGATTTCATATTGAAATAATGATGAAATTATCTTGCATTTATAGACAGATCTCATACTAAACCCTTTTAATTATGTTGGTCAAAAGGGTTTCCCCAGTCAGCCTTATACAATTCCATTCAATTCTTCACTAGGTCCCAAGCTAGGTGGGTAAGAGGCTAACATAATTACAAAGTGAAAATATTCTAAAACTAAATATGGTTGACCCAATAAACCTTATATAAATAACTATCAAAAGGGACTTAAGGTGAGGAAAAGAGGGATAAAAAGAGCTAAAATATTGGAGTGTGAAATAGAAGATTAATAGCTTAGGGAATAGTTTTAAGAGCTGTTTGGATTGGAAATAATGTGGAAATAAAGGAAAACAATCTTGAAAAGCACCAATGGTCTACCCACCCCTTTCCTGGTACACTCCTTAGTGTGTGCACTTAGAGAGATTAAGTATCGATGGGTTACTGCAAGATGTAAAGCATCAGTGTTTGATAAAAGTTGAAAATATTATGTCTATGCATATGCCCCACTTGAATCTCATCATGTGTCACTAAGGTGAAACAAGGGATGGTCCTTCGAGATAAAAACATAAGGACACATAACGCCAAGGGTAAAAAAAGTTTCAATATTTTAAAGCATAAAATACTAAAAGTAATTACTAAAAAGTAAATGATTGAAAATTAAATGTAATGTGTACCTTGACTTACCTTTATCATTAGATGGTTATATGCTATGTTGTTAGTTTTGATTGTGTATGGTACAAAGATTAATTTTGAAAACCCAAGAATACAAAACTAAAGAGCACAATTAAATAAACATAATAAATCCAAGATAACTGGAGCGCTATGGATGAGACATAGTTGGGAATTTAGAAAAATGGGGTGACAAGTGCTATGTTAGACCAAATGACCAAGTTAAAAAAAATATTAAATAAGGTAATTGAAAATCTAAGGCTACTAAATACCAAAAAACTCAAACAAGTAAACCTTAAGTAAGAAAGGAAAACTCACCAAGTCAAACCAAGGATACATGTCAAAAAGGATGGTAATAAACAAAATGTTAAAACATAAAAAAAATGGTAAAACAACATTGATGAGTGATTACTAAAAATCCTTATCTCACTCAACAATGGAAAAAGGTGCATAAGAAGGGAAAACAACATTGTTAAGTGATAATTAATAAGACAACCTCACTTAACAATGGAAAAAAGGATACAGACTCAAGTGTCCATAACAATAGGGTAGTGCAACAAATGATAAATAGTAAAAGGAAAGAAAAACATGTCTAGAAATGGAAATGTATGGTATAAACAAATTAATCCATAGTGACTCAAACATGTTGTTTCACTCTAAAGATAGATAAAACCAAAACAAAATAGTGCTAGTATGCTTGAAAGAAGTGAAGAAGGAATTAGAGAAGAGGGGAAAAAATTTTGAATCATAATTTTCCTATCAAGGGAGGAAATGAAATGGGTGGAGGGGAGAATGAAGGAAAAACCAAGGTAGAATAACTCTTTATCAAAGTCAAGATACTCAAATTAGTTTTTTCAAAATAAGAGGACTTTTGACCTTAAGGAATACGAGGAAATTCTCTTATCCACACAAGTCTTAAGTCAATAAATGAAGTATATAGATCATACCATGAAGGCTATATGCATGAAAATTAAAATGGACATACCGTCCCATAATGTGTTCCCCATTCTTTTAGACCCCTTATAGATCCATCACTATACTTCAAAGATTAGGTGAATCAAGAGGAATGACACATCAAATAATTTGAATTGCTTCAAATCACAAATAAAATCTTACAAAGGGAAAAAAAGGGATATAATGATAGAAAAGAGTGATTTTTATCATAAAAATGAGTGAAATGGAGGGAAAAATTCTAACATAGATTGTTGTACAAATTCCATCAGTCAAAATAAGCAAAAGTTAAAGTTGATAACAAGGATAAAAGACAGTCTAGAAAAGAAATGACAAGATGGTAATTTTATGAGGAAGGCTAGGTCCTATCCATGGTCTTACACTAAAACTCACAAAAATGAAATTCAAGGGATGAAAAAAGACATTTGAAAATAATAAAAATAAAGAAGACTATGTTACATCATGAGGAAGGCTAGGTCATATCCATGGTTTTACAATGCAACTCATGTGAGAAAGGGGAAAGACCAAAAGACCAAAAAGGAAGGACTAAAGTTTTGTAATAAGAGAGAACTATTGTAGAGGGAGAGACCCATGTAAGTAACCTACAAAAAGTGTTACACACACACACACACACACACACACACACACACACACACACACACACACACACACACACACACATAGATAGATATATATATACATATATATATATATATATATATATATATATATATATATATATATATATATATATATATACATATATATATATATACATATATATATGTATATATATGTATGTATGTGTATATATATATATATATATATACATATATATATGTATATATGTATATACATATATATGTATATATATATATACATATATATGTATTTATGTATATACATATATATATATATATATATATATATATATATATATATGTATGTATGTATGTATACACACACACACACACACACACACACACACACACACACACACACACACATGTAGATAGAAATCATGAAAAAAAGGAAATGTTTAGGCAAAGTACTTATTGAGAAATTGTGCATTGGTATGTTTTTTTAAAACATGGCCTTCATTGGTTTGAAGGTGGTAGGTGCCTGGACCAAGAATATCTTTGACTAAATATAGACCCCACCATTTTTTGGGTGTATTTACCTTATTTATCATGGGTGTATTATAATTTAAGGACAAGATCACTAACATTAAATGTGCATATTTTATCACATTTGTTATGTTGTACAACAATACGAGCCTTGTATTGGAGATTATGTTGTAAAGTAGAAAGATGAAGTTCATCATGAATATCAAGGGCATGGAGGTGATCTTCATGTAATTATTCATCTAGAATGATACCATGGAGAGATATATGAAGAGAGGGAATATCAAATTCTAAAGGAAGAACTGACTCACAATTGTAGACTAAAGAAAATGGCATTTCCCTAGTGGTAGTACATATGCTAGTCTAATAGGCCCAAAGAGTAGGGTAAATATGAAGATTTTAATCCTTATGGGTCTCATGAATTGTGTTTTGGATAATTTTATTTGGAATTTTTTTAGTGTCATTAAATTTACCATTGTATTATAGATCATAAGGTGTGGAAAATTTGTGATTGATCTTGAATTTAGCACAAAGCTATTTAACATGTTTATTTTTGAAGTTACCCCCATTGTCTAAAATGATGGTATGAGGAACACCAAATTGGAAAATTATTTGTTTAAGAATAAATTTAGAAATGGTAAGATCAGTGACATTAACAAGGGGCATGGATTCAATCCACTTGGTAAAGTATTTGGTAGTGGTGATGTTAAAAACATGCCCATCTTGGGAGTGAGCCATTTTTCAAAGGAGATCAAATCCCCATGTGAAAAATGGCCAAGGATATTTGATAGTTTTAAGTTCATATTAGAATTTTGTATTTTGTTCATTTGCTAGGTAACTTGGGCAAGAAGTTGAGTTGTATCAAGAGGTGAGTTGGTGTTGGTAGGAGTACTGCATGAATTGGTATTAGGGAGAGGGTTACTAAAAGAAGGGTTATTAGTGGTATTATTGATTAAATTCATGTCAATTTTTCCCACATTAGTTTTAATATTTTGGAGATGAGAAGTATCTTGGTAATTATAGAAAGGATAAGACCCATCAAATTCATCTTGAGGTGTGATTTTCACCATGTTACAAGCCATGTATGAAGGAGGAGAAGAGGGGACCCTAGAGTGATGGTGATCTTAGGAGGAAATAAGGGAATAAATGAACATACCATATAATATCTAAATGGATTCAAGCTATCTAAGAAGATTATGATAGGAAAATTCATTATGACTAAAGAAAAATGAACAAAATTCCAATAAGGAAAGACAGTGAACTAGATCAATAAATAAGAAAGGAAAAAAATAGTATAGGGTCAACTGGGTTGACCTAGTACAACAAATAGGGCCTATAACTAGTACAGGGGTGACTAGTTTGACCTAGTATAGTAAATAGAGGTTGGAAAAAGTATAGGTTCAATTGAGTTGACCTAGTATATCAACTAGGGAAAATAATAGTCTATAATAGATATTGTTTAATGAAATGATTGTGTATTGAAAATATTTTTACAAATACTTTGAAAAAGTAAGAATTAAAAGGAAAGAAAAAATCAATTGGATTAATGAGGTTATTCAAATTGAGGCACATATCACAAATCCTCACACCAATGCTGGCTAATGCAATTTTTTATAATACAAAATATAATTGAGAAAAGAAAAAGTAATCAACTTGGAAAGTAAAAGCTAAGTATTTGATCAACCTAAATGTTTATTTATTAGAATATGATTTTAAATGTGATGGGAAGTTGGATGTAATCAAGGAACCATAAATAAATCTAAGGATAGTTTCAAGAAGTTTCGGCTAAAATGGATCTATATTAGTAATGGTATAGGCTAGGTATTAGGTCTTACCCCCTCACTTCACACACTGCAATGATAAAGGTGTCAAGTGCTTATCCAAAATATACCATTAACCATGTGTTTATACTTGGCCAAAAAATCAAGTCAGCTTCCCCCTTGGTGATGAAATCTAAGTAGGTTGGCCTTATGTAGACAATTGTTAAAGTTCTTGTTAATATTTTGTGATTTGGTCATGTTTGCATAAAATAGAATATAGTGAAACTAAATGATAAATTGAAAACCACCTAATTAGACTATGTTATCTATTCTAAGCATGAAAGTAATAAGAATTGAAAGTGTGAGATAATTACGATCATATAAAGGTTAAATACAACTTTGAAATAAGGTATAATGTTGATAGTGTCACCTATGTACTATGAAAGAAAGTTTGAGAGTGATTAGGGTTGATAGAATAGACCTAGTTATCCATATATCACATAGAATACAAAATTGGGTCGATAGGGTCGATCTAGTTAACTATACAAGGGTAGTTTTAAAGATTAAAAACTATGAAAGGAAAGATTGTATGGAAAGATAGAAAGTATAGAAAGGAACCTTTGTGATTTTGAAGATGCAAAAAATTGAAATTGCTATCAAATAACCTTGAGAAATATTTGTAAACAAGGGACACAAATCTTGGTACACCCCTTAGGGTGTGCACTTAGAAAGATTGAGTCTCAATGGGTTCCTACAATATGTCAAGTGTCAATATTTTTTAAAATTTGAAAATATTATGTGTATACACATTAAAAATTCCATATTACCAAGCTTCCACATAACCCCAAGTCTTAGAGAAGACATAAAGCTAAGCCCGCTTGCATAAAATGGTGATGAAATGGAAAAGGCATGATTCATAGTCAAGTACCTATATTTTTTACACCAACCACTAGTCAAGAAGAAGACCCAAATTGCCAATAATGATTCTTGGTTGTATAATGAAAAATTGGTTGATTGTTACCATAGTGAAAAATATTCCATCCCTAACAAGTGCTGGATAACCAAGCTTATGAAAGAGAAGGCCTAGGGAAATTAGAAAGGTACTCTTGATCCCATTTCTATGACCAGAGATAAAGGAACCTATTGTCTTAGATTTAAACCACTGTGGGGTGACGTAATGTATCTTATTAATGTTCCAACACCAAGGACTAGTGATGATAAGGCCAGGTGAATTAGAGTATGATCATAACATCTAAAAAGATCTTGGTAGTATAAACTATTTTATCCACATACCATTTGTACCTTTATGGTAGTAATATGACATTCCACACTTTCCCTCTATCATCCTCAACTTATATATTGGGATTAAAAATAATCCAAAGTACTTATAGATGAGTTTTAGAATGATGAGGCCTTTTGCAATTTCTTAGGCCTATGAGACAATGTTCCATTGGGAGACCAAAAATAAGGGTTTTATATCAAATTGGATCTTATAGCCTATTTTGGAGAATGGGTGAACACCTTTAGGAAAAAAAAAAATATTGAGGTCATGTTGGAGTTCTAGGTTACACACTAGCCGAAGAGAGAAGTGTTTAAGTCTTATCCTCAAACCTAGTCTAACATAGGAGTGACCTAAGATTATGGGATATCTAATTTTTAGGAAACACCTCTAGTTTTCATGGGGATAAATCTGATAATTTTCCAATTCAAATATTTCTAAGGTCAAAATCTATCTCAAAGAAAAGGGGGAAAAAATGAAAACTAATACAAAAGATTTAATCTAGGTGGTGATGCACCATATGATGAATAATTCACTCTAAATCATCCCTTTTGATGCCTAATAGTGAACCTAAATAATATAATGAACAATTAGACTCTCAAATGATATTATAACTTTAATGTTTTGTATGAAGGTTGGACATGAACCTACAACTTGAAGGATCAAAGGTGATAGGTCTGTGCAAGACACTATGGACTTATGACACTTCAAGAGA
The DNA here is from genome assembly GCA_037957365.1 of Torreya grandis. Classification (NCBI taxonomy): domain Eukaryota; kingdom Viridiplantae; phylum Streptophyta; class Pinopsida; order Cupressales; family Taxaceae; genus Torreya; species Torreya grandis. The sequence goes on from JARHVA010002643.1 coordinate 48,510, forward strand.
AATCCTACTTAATAACACTTAAAAAAACCTACAATGAAATGAAATATGAAAAATAGGCACATGAAAAGACCTGTAGATGATCATATCATGCATACATTCTACAAATCTAACTCCCAAAGAGTACACTAGCATTCAACAAGAATCTGAAATATATCTTCTATTAATTCAAAAGAGTTTACAAAGTGATTTTGGTAGAGATTTACTACACCCAATCGAGGGATGGAAATAATATCTCAATGCCTAAATTTATATAGAAAATGGAAGATAAAAGAGGGAAATCCAAGCATAGGAGGGGTCATCAATGAGCCTAAAGTGGCATAGGTTAGTTACACAGACTATCCCTCTCCTTGAGCATTGCCACCCCATTGATGACCCAATTTTTGGCATTATGGAGGATTTAAATCCTTCAATTTACCTCATTTATAATTTTCCCATTCTATAAATAGTTCCATATTCCTTCCTTTAACAGTTATGCAATGCACTTGTGGTGTAAATAGGCCCACCTAAGGTCTTGAGCACCCTTCCCATTAATATACATGTTAAATGGTACATGAAACTACCTCTAAGCTATAATAATGGCTCCTATTTTCATGTGGGATAATCTAAATGACTATTAAAATGCATGAATATGGTCTATTAATTCCTTCATGCTTCTCTTTTCTCACTAGATCCTTCTATTTATATGATAAGTAGGCTTATGTGGTTTGATCTCTAACTTTTTATTCATATCCACTATTTGAGTGATCTAACAATTGAAATTAGGCTCTAATTTCATCTAATGAGACTTATATAGTCCTTAGATAACCCTTATTGTATTGACATTATGATATTTTAATTTTTCTTTACATGAAACATACATTAGACTTGCATGACTAGGCTAATTAGACTACCTCATAGACTGGTAGTTTAGATGGAGATGATGAGAATACTTTAAATTAGTTCCATGAGTTTTTTTAGAATTTAATGAATAGAATAAGTCCTAAACTTTCTCCTCCCATGATTTATAACTTTGTATTAGTCTCTACAATGCAAATTTTGATTAAAACCCTACAAATTTGTCCTTTCAGGAGATGTCTGTATAGTTTTCATATCATCCAAGACCATGAGATGAAGCCCCTATGAGTTAGCTATAGGATCTAAGTGATAGATTAAATTTTTTTGACCAAAATAATTTATTTTTGATTAAACTCTCTAGATAGGGCATTATTAGGGTTTAACAGAGGTTTTAGGGGGTTTGAGATTTTTAGGCTTGGTTCATGGAGATCTGATCTTGGGTTTCTAAACTAAGTACACCAATCTAATGAAAATAATCCCTCTCACCTCCCATGAACATTTATACCCTCCATGTGTAACCCTAAATCCATGGTAAGCACTTGAAGGTGCTCTTGTATGAAGAGTTTTCTCCTTGAATGATTTTTATATGTCTGCAAATAGAAAGATGTAATATGATGGATTATCCAAGGCCTGGGATAGCCTAAAGGAATTTATAGTAATGCAATGATATCCGACAAGAGGATTTAAAACATTGTGAATATTTAATCTATATTTTTTTGTATCCCTTTGATGGCATAGTCATGGTGAAGGTTGAATATTCTTCTATATGCATAATTAAACCATGAACTTTGACCTATATAATGGCCTTTGATCCACTTTTCCTTCAATTATGCCTTGGTAAAAACATCTTAGATACCTCTTAAAGGAGCACCATTATCTTCATCATGTCAATTTTCTTCCTTAGGGTGTAGATAACCATGTGTACCAAGACTTGTACTTTTCTATTTGATGAACTAATCGTGGAGGTTAGCCTAGAGACCACCAAATGGCTTGGTTAGGTTTTTTAGGAGTATTATTTCCTCCTTAAACTCATTTTTCCCATATATATTCTCTATACCTTAGTTATTTTTCTTAAAATGGATTCTTTAGGTCTATTCTATACAACTTTAACCCTGCACATTCCAATCAAGGATCCATGGTGGTGCTCAAAGAACCTAAAAATACCTTAAAGGTCTTTTCATGGCTGGATCCCTTTATTTGAATGTGTTCTAAGGTGATATTTCATCATTGGGTCATTTATGGGTTTTGTGCAGTGTTTGAGACATATAACATCTTAACGATAGTTTATAGAGTAAAAAAATGCAAACCTATAACAAAGGACATGGATAGTTAGGGAATAAATCCCCTTATGCCTCATGAATAGGCTAGATTCCCATGTAAAGTCTCCTTGGAGATATGAGCATCAGAAGGTAAGGTTAGGGTTATTTGTAAGTAGTTTTGAGTGCTTATTTTCTTAACATTCATTTATATAGTCTAACCCCCTACTTCCAATCAACCTACCATTAATTTTTATTCCATAGGGAGACTTTAACCTCCCTAGGAGATTTGGATCTGAGCATGAATGTAGTGAAATAGGTGAGTATTTAAACATGACCCTAAAAAAACTACATGTAGATGGACTAGTTCAAACAAGGTTTGAAGGTTTTTTGATCAATATTATCACTTCTTGGCACTTAGAACCATATTTTTAGGTTTAAAACCTCCTCATATTCATCACTTTAGTCATTATATTGGTTACCATAGCTTGCAGAGGTCCCAAAGTGTCACTGGGGTCTATGTATAAGATTGTTTGTATGAATCTATCACTACATCTCCAAGGTTTTTTGAACAAAAATATGTGTTATACCTTACGAGGGGTTTTAGGGGACTTTATACATCATTCCTCCTTGAAAAAAGACCTTATTTAGGCCTCATATTTACTACAGACTTCATACAGCATTGATGGGTCTTTAATTCACTGCATGTCTGCATAGACAAGCCTTGGTTTTAGACAAAATAGTGGGTATAGTCACTATTTATCCTTGTCAAGTGAACATATGATCCATTTTAATAGGTTATGATAGTAATTTTTACTAATTTTTGAGGCCTGTTTATTCTTGAAAGGGTCTTACTATTTACAATTTTGCCCCATAGGTCAAATTGTCACCCATACCATTCAAAACTTTGCATATCATGCCAGTTTGTCTTGTGAATCAGTTTTGGCAAGTTTAAATGGTCACTTTATTTTGTAAGAATTGTCCAAGTGGAAATATCAAAGGTCATCCTCAAAATAAAGTTCATTTTTTCAAACAATCTAAAGGGTAACTTGAAAAGTTTTGAAGGGTTCAAATCCTTCAAACATTTTGTCTGAAGGGAAGGAAAAGGTTCACTTGAAAATTTTTGAAGGAAACTTGGAAATAATATAGAAGGGTATCTGCCCTTGGGGAAAGTTATCTTCAATTATTTTAAAAGGCTATTCAAGGTTTCTAGAGGGATCAATTCCAAGAAGCTGGAGTACACTTTCCGCTCGAGAAAGTCATTATCAAGAAACCTGAGAAGAAAGAATTGCTTCAAAATTTTTGTTCAAAGGAAATGAATGAAACAAGGGGACATTTTAGAAATCCTAAAGGGATATTTCCCTCTGGGAAAGTTTTTCATAAAAAATCTGAAGGGTTAGAGCCCTTTAGAAAAGTATACTTGTAAATTCTGAAGTGTCACTTGAAAAGGTGAAGGACAATTTTGAAAACCCGAAGGGACATTTTTATAAAGTCTGAAGGGACATTCCTAAAGATAAATTATCTGAAGGAATGTGTCAAAATAAAAGATGAAGGGTTAATTGAATTATTTTAATGGATATTTCACAAAGTTATGAAGGGCAAGTGGACTTTACAAAAAAACTGAAGGGTCACTGGTAAAAAGTATGAAGGGATTGTTCCCTTTGGGAAGTTATTTTCAAAGGAAAAATGGGGAACTTTTTAAAGAGGAGGACCATGTCAAAAAAAGCCTTAGGGGTAGTTTTGAAAGCCCATAAGAAAATTTTTAAGGGTTCTATTTACAATATTTCCTTTAGACTTTTGTTTGAAGGAAATAAACAAAGAGAAGCCCAAAATAATTAAATGAGATAGGAGCGGTTCTGAAAGAATTCCTTCAGACTTTTTGTTTGAAAGAAATAGAAAGGAAAATGGACCAATTAAAAAGGATGAAAAATTTCCATGAATAATTTATCTGTGGGAAAGTGACAAAGGATAAAGATCCCAAAGATATAATTCCTTTGAACCTTTTGTCTGAAGGAAATAAATAAGGTATAAATATGTGGGCAATAATCCTAAAGGAAAATTCAAAGATAAAGAGCCCCAATGAATTCCAAAGGAATACATATAGACCATGCAAAGTGGCCTAAGTAAGATTAGATGCATCCAAGACAAGCATGACCATGTAAAAATCTAAAAAAACATTTTTTTATATCTATAGGAAGATCTAAAATCCAACACTACAATAAAGAGAATGCCAAATAATAAATGAAATAATCAAAAAGACATGTAGTTGCCTTTAGGTACGACTCTTTAAGTTATAAAATAAAGACTTAAATGCATGAAAGGCAAAAGGAGTTTAATGGTGGAATGCTATTTAGAGTTGATTGGTCAAAGTTTCAGTTGATTGTTTGTTAAAGCCATGCTTATCTCCTAGTCATATATTTCATGCAATGATCCAAATCAACTTCAAGTTCAAGCTTTCAACATTTATACTAGTTAAAATAGAGTTATAAATTTAGTTTTGTTGTAGCATCATGCAAGACCCATGCACGTTGATCAATCTTGAAGAATTTAATCTTAATTATAAATAAGGAATATGAAATGGGCTCTCCATTTTCAATGCCAAAGAGGTTTTCATGCAAGGCATAAGACAAAAATAGATTTTATTTCAAGGTTTTGATAGCACAAGTTAGACTAAGTTGACCTCCTCTTATATTTTCAGTGCCAATCTCTTCGCTGTTGTATCTTTTTCTATATAAGTTGGCTTTTCAGCCTTTATTTATATCCTCTTTTTGGCAAGACCATACTTTACCACATAAATTTACTGTGCAACATTTTTCAGATTAATAAAAGGATAGTTTTTAGACTCCAAGGTGCTAGTATAGTGTATTTATGTTAATGATTTTCATATGTGATAGAATTTTATTCCTTATCAAGTCTTAATTCTTACCTAATTACTAGCTGATCAGATTATACAAGTCATGTTATGTGTTTAATGTCTTTTGACTAAATTTATAGTGGAGATCAGTGGATGGTTAATGCCTTGAATTAGGCCTATTCCATCCTTTCCCTCAAGCTTTGATAACAATATATAACCTTCTCATGAAATACTAATGTGTAGGGGTCAATTGGGGTTTAAAATTTAGTTTTTTTATTATCTAATCAGTGTTTTTATAAGCTCAAATTATGTGGATCAATAAAATTTTAGGTGTATCACCATCATTAGATAGGATTTCCTTTCAATTTTTCCCTTTTCCACAACAATTTGTAGCGTAGAGTAGAGATCTAAATTGATACACCAAAGGGAGATAGCCCTTATAATCTAGAGATTCAATCCACTGATTAAGCCACCCATAGCCTATTATTTTTTCCCATGTTTTAGTAGACTATGAAGGACTAAAAATACCTTCATAAGGGTGTGATTATGATTGACAACACTTAAATCACCATCTTATCCAAAATTAGCTCCAAATTACCTATTGATAGTGTACTCAAGTTTGCAAACTTTGACTATTTAATGCAATATTAACTCCAAAGGTGTTTTATGAGATGAAGTTTCTCAACACATTCTTAGAATGACCATCATACCTAGGTGATAGTCCTATAACATTACTTTCTTACATAACCTATCTTTTCATTCAACTCAGGTCTCATAACTGCATAGTCATGTGTGGTCTGATGGCTATGATGACATCATTTTACCTCTTTAGAGGTAATATTTATCAAGTTTACACCCTTAATAATGTGAACCTTTATCTACATTATCTGTATTCTACCTCTCTAAGATCATATGGGGTGGAAACACTACTATATGCTAGTAATTCTAACTATTTACTTCCTTTACCTATGACTATCTACAATATTTATTACCATGATTGTGTTAGGAGGGAAATGACCTTTATAGTTCTTATAACTTGTGTGGATTACATCCTCATCCAACCTTATTAGGATGTTTATCCCATGATGCTCATGTTAACTTTTATACCCTTGGACAATCTACTTGGTCATTCTTGAAACCCTACTACAATAGCCTCAAGTTTAGTAGTTGGTGAACATTTTGTACTCCTAGGTTTCCATATGACCATACATGTTGAGTGTTTAATGAAATTAATGGTCTTGATGGTTTTATTTTAGTGTGGGGTTTAACTTGTATGATCAACCCTTAGGGGAAGGGTGGGTAAATGGAGAATGTGATAGTGGAGACACATGGAATGAGATTAACATGAAAATAGGTTGGTAACACAACACAATGGTAGTGAAACTATAATGATACCATATGAACATGGAAATGGCATGAAATGGAAACATGACTTCTCCCAAGACCCATCCAAGTGGACCTTGCAGACACCCTAATGTATACATAAGCAAAAATATAAGTTTTAAGGTAGGAATGGGGTGTATATGGTCTCAAAATTAAACCTAGAATACTTATAAATACCTTAATTTCCATAAAAAACCTTAAACTCTACAAAATGTGACCGAATGGTTTGAAGGTAGAGAAGGAGATTTGCTAAGACTATGAAGCCATTATGGGGGGTTGGGAAAGATATTCAAAAGGGCATGAAGGTGTCCCACCACTACTTTTCCATCTCTTTTATATCATTTGGGGCACATTAGAGCCCTATACATGTGTTTGAACTTTACACATAGTCCATCATACAATTTCCTTTGCAAAGACACAAACTTCCTTCTCTTGAGGTGTTCTAGGGAAACAAGAGGGGTATTAAATCTTCCATCTGAATAAGGAGTAATTGTGAGCCTTAAAACATCTTTGAAAACTTCTCAACCTTTTTTATATCCTTTAATGGAGACACCAAAATCTATTCTTTGCATAAACTATTTTGTAGATCATACATAAAAACTAGTCAAGGATATCTACAAGCTACACAATCTCACATGTTTGAATACAATGTTGAAACCACCATGGGAAGACTCTAAAGACTTGAAGGAATGCGATCCATGATTATTTTTAGTAAATGAGGAAAAATCATTTGAAAACCATTGAATCCAAATGTACCTATGTAGATGAGAGGGATATAGAGGTTAATTAACTTCTTAGGGAATGTTCATAAAGGACAGGTTGTCATCCTTTAAACAAATTCCACGGATGTTTATATCCATGAGTCTACCTTCCATGGGCAAGATCTTGGGCCCCCACTCACCTTCTCCTCTACAAAATAAGTATAAATTTGAGGGGTCCTCTAAACCTATGAGTGAGCTTAAAGTAGATAAAAATTTGTTTTGGGTTCCTAAAACACTAAAACACACTTCTCTTTTCACCATTTGATCCCTCTAACCTCCTAAAAAAACATGACTCTAACTAAGCTAGTTTCTACAATATGGATTTGTAATATTGAAGAAACACCTATAAACTACCACTTTTCCTATAAATCCTCTTGTTTTAGACCTAAAATGTAGATAGCATGTGTTGTGCAGGGAAAATAGAGGAAAAACAATAATTTGACTTAGTGGTACAATTTGAAGGAAGTTGAAATGTCATAACTTGGTATGTATGGTCCCACTTTGAGAGAAATTATCATTGACTAAAGTGATAATGGGCATAAATGAGGTATAAAACTATCCCATGATGGCGAAGGAGGCTAATGAGTTACTTTAGAGGCATTTGGGATTATTTAGTGGTGAATCAAGGCTAAATAGTATCTTGTTATGACAAAAACCATTGACTATGTTCAAGCATATGGACTTAAAAGAGGTTTATTAATTAGATAACCATGATAATATATATATATATATATATATATACACACACACATGCACGCACACACACACACACACACACACACACACACACACACACACACACACACACACACACACACACACACACACACACACACACACACACACACACACACACACACACACACACATATATAATACGTCAATGGTCATTGAAACCTTGATTAAACCTTATAAAATTCCCTATGATTTTTCTTTAAGTCTTAATAATGAGCATATATATGATGATTATGTAGGATCAATGTGTCTCTAGGCCTTTACCAAACTGCCTCTTCAATTTGTCTTCATCTCTACATCCTTTTCATGTTAAGTACTCTTCAAATTTGATGAAAGGTCATACAAGAATTTTTGAACACAATTACATGGTATAATTCAATATTTAAAGGAGGTAAAAAGGTCTATACAGACTGAGAAGGTAAGTTTGAAACATGACCAAATAATGGACTGACTAGACACCCTTCTCAACTCATGACATGACTAAAAACCATAGTGTTAATGATGGATCATGAATCTAAGCTATAATTTTTTCCACTTTATAGGTCTAGGACAAGAAGGCGACAAACATTTTTGAAGACTTAGCTAGCTTAACTAGCCTACTAGTCATGGAACCCAAAAAATTGGTCAAGCTTGTTCATGATGACTAATAAATGGAGCATGATGGTAACATAGGATTTTCCTTAACCTATATATACTATTTAAATAATGAGACACAATTAAACAATAGGAAATAACAAGTAAGACAAAAAGAAAACTACCTAATCAAGAAGACTAAACAACAAACATGACAATTATGTAAAAGTACTAGGAGGGAAAAGGCAAACTTATTTACCTATGTACAAAAGAAGATGAAAGAGATTCAATAGAAAAACATGAGGTACCTAAAATTGATATGTATGTGGAAGATATCACCATTTATTTTAACAAATTAAAATTCATTACTCTCATTATAGTAAGTGATGATGTAAGGTTTACTCCAAAGGCTGTCAAACTTGGAGTGTTTTCTTAGTTTTGCATGGTCCTCATACCACTTGAGGACTATAAATCCTTCTTGAAACCTTATAGAAGAATATATCTTGTCAAATTAAAATTTCATGTGATGATGATTAGACCACATGGTGTGCATGGCACTATCTTTTATCTCTTACAACTATCTTAGTTCATTCATCCTCACTTGCATAGCATCATCCTCTAGGAGCTCAAGTTGGTGGGAAAGATCTAATGCAAGTATATCAAGGGATATATGAAGTCTTGCTTCTCTACCATAGACAAGGAGGTATGGGGAGTTTTCATTATCATCATTAATTTTCACTCTATCTACCCATAGTTTAGTCCTCAATCTAGTATGCCACTCCCTTTGACTATCCTCCATAGTCCTTTTGATGATCCTTAACAAGTTCTTATTTGTGGACTTTGCTAGTCTGTTTCCCTATGGGTAATAGTTAGAGGATGATTTGAGGTATATTAAATGTGAAAGAGACTAATCACATACCTTGGTACTTATAAATGCCAAGGCATGGTTAGAAATGATTGTTGAAGGCATACCAAACCTAGTCACAAGGTTTTCATAAAACTCTAGGACATAATTCTCAATGGCTTCTTTGAGGGAAGTTCTTCAACCTACCGTATGAAGTAGTTTTTGGTTATGATGAAACACTTGTGTTTATAAATAAAATTGGGATATATCATCCTTATGAAATCTAATCCTCATTGTGTGAAAGGTTGTTCTACTTATATTGGTTGCGAAGGAAGGGAAACTAACTTTTGTTTGCCTATAAACATGGCACACTTTGAACACTTCCACACCAAAGAGTGTGAATCTCTAAATAATGTCAGCCAAAATTACCCAACTCTAATGATCTTGGAGGATATGGTCTTGGCATAAAAATATTCACCAGTAGGACCATCATGGAACTATTCAAGTAACTTGTCTACTTGGCATGATTCCACACACCTCAGATGCATGTCTCTTATGTCCTTGAAAAGCACTAAATGTATCAAGACATAGATTATATTTTTTAACCTAAAGTTCCTCTCTATGTCTCTATATAATCCCATGGGACATTGACCTAATTTAATAAACTTGATCACAACATGTGTCTAGTTGAGAGAGGTATTACTCAAAGTTACTTGTTGGCTGTCATATACTACCAATAATTGATCTTTACCTTCCTTTACATCTACTACAAGGTGTTCACATAATTATCTACCTTTGATAATATTTGTGACTCTAAATTTAAGGTCATAATACATGCATTTTTTTACCCACATAGTACTTTTCTCATTGATATCCCTATTGAGTATCAACTCTTTAATGCTTGGGTATATTACCATGAGTATGATCTTGCTATTTGACACCATGTGCCTAAATTTATTCAACCATATCACCAAAACAAGAACATGTTTCTACACAAAATCTATATATTTATTCATATCCATATAAGGCTTGACTAAAGAAGGCAATAGGCTATTCTAGGCCTTCAATATTCTCCTATATTAGCATGACACAAATTGCATCTAATGTAGAGAAAGCATACAAGTATAATTCCTTGCTAAAATTAGGATTAAGAAGTGTAGGGGCATGAGAGATGGCCTAAAATCTCCTCATGCCCTCATTTTTCCATGTAAACTCATTGTGTTTCCTTATCATGTAAGAGTTTTGACCAACTCTGTAAATCCTGGGATCCATCTTCTTATGAAGTTAATCTTCCCCAAGAAACTTTGCAAACCTTTCTTGTGCTTGGGTGGGGGTAAGGATATAATGGATTTAAATATATCAAGGTATATAAAAAGACCATATTTTTACACTATATGACCCAATAATATGCCCTAATGGATATTAAAGATGCATTTCTTAGGATTAAATGACACTCCAAATACCCAGCATATGTTAAAGACTGGTTTCAAGTAAGCTATGTGTTCTACTTGATCCTTTGATGATATAGTGATGTCATAAAGGTATATGAGAACCATTTAATTTATAAAACCCTTAAATGAAAAATCCATTTATGTTTATAAAGTTTTCCTTGCATTGGATAGTCAAAAGGGAATTTTGATGTATGCATAAGTGCCCCAAATTGTGGTGAAGGCAATCTTATGCCTATCCTCCTCCTTGAGCAAGAATTAGTTGTAACTAGAGTATACATGAAGTAATGTGAACCTATGAGATATTAAAACCTTTTAAAGTATCTAATCCATTGAGGGAAGTGGTTAGTGGTCTCTTAGAGACACCTTTTTTAGGCCTCTAAAGTCAACACATAAGCATATGTCTCCAATATTATTCTTCTTAGGCACAAGTTTTTCCACCCATGAGGAATGTTTGATGGGGAATATTATATTTGAATCAATAAGTTTGAAAAAATCCCTTCTCATTATCTCTTCCACCTTTGGATTGATAGTCCTTTATTTTTATCTCATTGGCTTTGCATTACTTTCAAATTCTATAGTATGTTTTGCAAGTTTACGGACAAAGCCTTTTAAGTCATGATATTCCCATGAAAATAAATATGAATACCCTTGACACAAATTAATAAAATTAACTCTCTATTCTATGGTGTTAACCTTTCCCAACTTTAATAACTTGTCCTTAAATATTTTTACCCTCTCATAATGTTCTTCCTTAGTAGAGATATTCACCTTGTCTTTTCTCATTTGGTCATCTTCATTGAAGATTATCTCCAATGTCACAAGTATATTAGGAAAAATTTTAAAACTCATATGCACTCTCTGATCATCATATTGATGTTTAAATTTACATTAGTTCTTATGGTAAAATTCTACCTCTTACATGATACAACAAACTATTTGTTCATCATTGTCAAAAACCTATCAACTCACATAATTTTTAGCTATAATTAGCCTAAATATGACCTTGATTTTTGATTGAACTTGAGTTCCTCTTAATCCTTCTATAATCTCATATTGATATTCAATGGCTACAAGCCTATCTGCATGGTGATTAGCCTTCCTTGGTATGGATTGTATGTTGAATGTCAAGAAATATTATATGAGGTACCACACTCAATGCTTATAGGAATTCAAAAGATGGTTATTTAATGAAATAATGCCCATTACTTGTTTCACAATAATCTCATTGTCGCCCTTTACTTGAAGGAGTTTGGCACCTCTCTTTCTTGCTTCTTGAAATCTATGTAAAAGAGCTCCATACTCTACTGTGTTTGAAGTGAAACTAAATTGAAACCTTGTATCTAAGTAATAAGTCTAATTTCAAGTGGAAATAAACATCACTCCATCCCCACTACCATTATTTGACCTTGAGACATTAAATAATAATGTTCATAAACCATCATCTTCTTGAATTATGCTTGGTAGGATAGGAATAGTAGTACCTTCATCATGCATACAGTGTACTCCCAAATCTACCTAATCAATGGTGTTGTAGGGGCAAAATACATGGTTATCATATTCCCATTCATCAATATAGAGATATAATATTCCCTCAAGATGATCCTTAGGATCTTTCTCACTGGTATTCTCATCTTCATCAAGTATGTTGCAGTTTACATTTGAAATATTTGGCATATAGGGTTCTAAGTGGAACTTTGAAATATACTCAGACCTAATAGTGACCCTAGTACCATATCTATTCCTAAAGACCATGTATGACCAATCAGATGAATGGTAACCCCCAATATTTGTAGTAAAGTCACTGGATAAGCATAAGGTAAATTATGGGGTAAATCAACAACCATAACTGTTGACCAAATTTGACCTTATAGGTTAAATTAGGGCCCATGTAGGTAAAAAATTGGTATTTAGATGTTTTATGGGGTCTAAAATTTTGTAATAAGGTGTATTATAGGTTATTTAATGTTATATTAATTTTGGTCAATTAGTATTTTAGTCTATTTATCATTTTGAGGTCCTAAATAGAGCATTTAATAGGTTATATGGCCTCCTTCATAAATTTTAAGGTTATAAAATATTATTTAATTTCCCATGTGTCCTAAGAGGTCTTAATAAACTATCATAATTGAAAAGTGGCAGGTTCTTCAAAAGAAAGGGCAGCTTTCTTGAGAAAAAAGGGAGTTTAGCAATTGTACATCCCATGGAGAAGTGTTCCACATGGGATAAGGTTTTAATATGACTCTTCATATTAATTTTGTTAATCTCCTTTATTTAAATTCTATAAAAGTTCCATTTTTGGGCTAAAACCATTCTGCTCCTTTTTCACCCTTTTAGGCACACAGAACTAGTCATTAGGTTTGTACTTGGTATAAATAGTTGGAGATATTCCAAGTCAAAATAATTTGGGATGTGAAATTAAAATTATATATATTCATTTCCATTGAAATATTTTGAATAATGGTGGCATGTTCTTTATGAACCATCCTCATGAAGTTGACTATGTTTTTTTGCTTTCTATTTCATGCATCCTATAGGTTTTTCTCCATTTTGGGTAAGTTAATATAAAATAGTTGGTCATGTTATTTACAAATTATGTTTAATCCATAATAAATTTTTATTCATATTTATTTTAGTGTTTAAATGTTTTTATATGAGACAAGTATCATAGGTTTTAAGAGAAGACACTTTTTTATATGATAGACCTATCTTCACCATTTTCACATCTCCATGCTTTGAAAATGAATTATAAAGGTGATGATAAGTTTTTTTGCATGTTTTAAATTCCATATAAATTCTCACACATTTCAATCTCATTTTCTTAGAAAATGTTTCATGAAGATGCAGTCAATACACTATGTATATGGAGGAAACTCTTTGAATATACATGTACCTCAAAAGCATGCCACGATCGAAGGGGAGATTTGATAGGTTTTTAAAATATTTTGGAGTGTAAAGAGTGTATTTTTCCATTTGGTGAATATTTATAATGAATCTCAATCATATATATCTTATATACTGCCTATATCACTATCCACTACCTATGCACATAGTCTTCTACCATTAAAATGCACCTATATGTACTCTCATGGATAATTTCACATTATGAGGGAGGAATTAATAATTTTTTCACACATTTTATAGTTTGAATATTCTTTTGGAGGTGTTAGGATAGGCATAAAACTCATTTTATAGCTAAACACAATGCATATTGCCCAATTTTGTACCCACTGCCTGTACATGGAAACATCTGCCTACAGGTGTCATTAGTAAAACATGAAGTACTTGTATGGAAAAGTCAAAAAATGTGGTGTAACATTCTTTAAGGTATTAATATTTTATAAGGACCATGGAATACCTAGTTTCAAGGTTGGATTGACAAGATGAGAATTGGGAACCTTCAAAAGATTAAATGACCAATTTAGGGACCTAATTCCCCAAAAATGCAAAATAAAGGCCTAAGGTCATTTTGACATGGTAATGAAATAGGGTTATAAAAGGGTTTGATGCATCTAGATTATTTAACATTGTATCACCTACATGGGACAAGAAACTTAAAAATTATGGAAGACAAATAGGTAATGGAGTTTGGTTGTTGAGAGGCTCAAACTTGTTAATTTATGCACTAAAAATAGACAGTGAAACCTAGAGGATTTGAAACTAAAGGTAATCTTCACCTAAATTTGTAGATTTTAACCTTAATTTAATAATTAAGAGATTATATATAGTTTAATGTATAAATTATGATCTAAGGATTATTTCAAGTGGTGATATATATTGTTTTAGGTCCCATAAACACCTATAAGTGTCTCTTCCTCTTAACTGTACACCTACAACAGGGTTCAAAATGCACATCATCCATTAAAATGGACTTAATCATGAATGAATCAAATTGGGATAATGGAATATGATTTTAGAGATCATTATAATATATTCAAACGAATATAACATAACTTCCAAGGTGAAACCATCACTCACAAGCTCCTTTGGTCAAAATAGTCATCTATAGTTTGACTATGGTGTAACAGTGGAGGGAAGCAAGTGAAATATATAGTGGTAGGTATAAAAATTAATTAAATTGAGTTAAAATTAGTATGAAATGAAATAAAGGATCTATAAGAGGAATTTAAACTTAAATTCAATGCCAAAACATAAATCTTCATCTATAGGTGAACCCTTGTTCTACATTTAACACATAGTTAATTGTCTATGACTGCTTCTAAAGGTACTTAAAACCAAAGGTGTGAGTTGGTTAATATTATACATGAAATTAATTGTTTTATTATCTATGAAATCTTAGGCATTGTATTTAAGGCTTAATTCATGCAAGTGCACCTACATGGGTTATTTCCAAATAAAACTAAAGTCAAAAAGGATAACATAGTTTAAGCAAGCAGAGATTACAAGGTATATGATAGATTGGATGATTAAGTGAAGTTAGGAATCCATTAATTATGTTAATTATAGTCTCATGGATATTTTATGGTGAATATATAATATATAATTATCAATAAGCATGTAAGACACAGTCTACTCTCCAACACCCCTACACAGTCTACCTTTCCACATAGTCTGTCTTGAAGCTTGAAGAAGTAGGGGATCTTTTAACTTGAGAAAGACCCAAATTTTTGTGTATATGTTCTCAATAAATTTTATAATCCTATAAAATATTAATTTTTTCTAATAAATAAAAGGGAGTTCTCTCTATTTTATCTTAGATAAAGGGGACTCCTTTATGGACAAAATTGGCAGGGTTTGGAGAATAAGGTAGAAATATGAAGCCATAAGTTATAGAGACCTTAAAAATGGGTTTATAAATTTTTATAATACTTATAAAATCATAAGAAACCAATAATAGAGGGATTAATACCAATATAATGGTCTATAATCTTAAACTTACAAGCATGTCTGGTAGGCCTTGAAGAGGCCTAGTGCACAAATGGGAGGTCACCTACATTTCTAGACCTAGGTATGTTTTATAACCTATTGGAACATTTTTACAGGGTCATAATATAAGTGTTAAATCTTTTGGAATGAAAATAATATTAGTTTAATTTCCTAAACCATAAGAGTGTAGGTAAACCTACTAGGCAAGGTTTAGGCCTATAAGCCAAATGGAGAGTCACTTATACTTTTCACATGAGGTGATAATTATATCATATTACATGTTTTTGGGGTGATTTTAGATGTGTTAAATATATTTTCATGTAGATAAATCACAATATAGTCTAGTTTTGAGCTCAAAACCCACTCAAGCTTGTAGGAAAGGGAAGGAGAAGCTCGATAAGGTGATTTCAAATGCTCATATCTCTCTTGATGCTTTACCTAGGGACAAAAGGGATTTGGAGGTGTTATAATGGGTCCTCAAAATCAAATTAGTGGTTTTTTTTTTGAAATTTCAACATCCCATCTTTATGAACAAAGCTTAAGGGCTTAAACTATCTTAAACCCTTGAAAAACCCTTCAAAGGACCTGATTGGATAAATGAGGCTAGAGATGCATCAAAATGGACCAAAATTGAATGAATGATGATTTAATGTTAAAGAGTAATTAGTAAGTCTCCCTATTGTCAAGATTATTTGTATGAAATCTATATGGACTAGGTACAAATAAGGTGTTATTGACTCTTTTATGTGTTTTTAAAGTTATAAAAGGATTCTAAAGATGAAATAAATATTGGGGGAAATATTAGGGATTAATATAACTACCTATGTCCATTTCATGACATAGAATAACTCATAAGTGCCTTAATCAACTACTTCATCTCACCCAGTCAAAATTAGCATAGTGACCAAGCTAGTGAGAAGGGTGGAAAACTTCAAGTGAGATGATTTTAAGGTGTCTCTAATGCCTCTAATGTTATGGAGGGTCTTTAAAATTTCATCCACTCCATCCCATGTATTTGCATAAAAAAATGATGCCTTTTTGGAGGCCAACTAGGTATGGTGCATGAAAGAGAAGTTTCTTGAAGTGCAAGTAGTGATAGATCCTTTTTACATGATTCCAAATGACTTTAAGATGGATCATTGGACTAAAAACTTAGAAATCTTTCTTAAATAAAGTTTATCTCCTTTTCAGCCTCATTGGACTAAGTCACATGACTTCAAGATGCCTAGTCTTGGAATTACAAAGAAGGAGATTGAACATATTACAACCCTTGAGAACCAAAGTCCTATTGTAGAGGTTGAGATGAAACTTGAGAGCCATAAAGAGGTCATAAATTGTAAAAAAGAGGTGGTATCTTGTATTGAATCTTTAGATTGGGTTGATATGGAAGAATGTTTTCCTTTTGACAAAGAGGGAGAAATGATCATTGGTTTTTCCATCACTATACAAGATATCAAAGATGGACAAGAACAAGATCCTAATCAGACTTGGGATGATTTTTTTTTATTAATTAGATCAGGCTATACTCCTCTTTATGGAGGCTATGATCTAGTCAAAGACGGAGAAGGTAGCTTTGACACTCAAGTAACTATGTAAAGGAAAAGCAACCTTTCAAATATGTCCTTCCAAGAGGCATATACATTTCATGATGATATGTTTCAAATCATCAAGATGGGATATCATCATCTCAGCCCATTATGAGATTTGCATCATCTCTTGAATGATGGAACAAGCTCTTATTAGCCTCAATCTTCCAAAGAACATGAAACTACTAATCTTGAAACCATGCCTACTAAAGAGATACAAGTTGATCATGGGATGAAGAGTAGGAATCGGTATGAGGTATGTGTACAAGTTCAAAAGGAATATATCTACATTATATACCTATTTTATGATGATATACTTGAGAGAAGATCAAGTGAAGTGCCAAGGAATAGGTATGATCTACAAAGCATCCAATCTAAGGAGAAATATGCTTGGCACTATGATTCATCTCATGAATAATAAGATTCAAATAAATTTAATTATAATCTTAGAAAGGAGGTATTATTAGTTTCTAGTTATGCATAATATTTTTTTCTCTAATTCCCCTAAGTTTGATGAGTAGATGTGTGTGTCTCTTGTTAGTGTGTTTGTTTGTTTAGTTTTTTGTGTCCTTTATTTTGTGTGGTTGAGGTAATTAATTAGTCTTTTTTTAATCAAATATTTTTTTCAAGGTCCTCTTGTTGTGTCTCAGACTTTAGATGACTCCCTAAGTCCAATGGAATGATAAGCCTACTAGACTAGTATATATAATAGGAATACCACCCCTATGAATCACCAATTTGTTGACCAAATTTGACCCTACAGGTCAAATTGGGGCCCCCATACGTAAAAACTTGGTATTTATCTATTTTATGGGGTATAAAATTTGTTAATAAGGTGTATTATATGTAATTTAGTTTGATTTCATGTTATATTAACCTTAGACAATTAGTCTTTTAGTCCATTTATCATTTTGAGTCATTTTGAGGTCCTAAATATAGCATTTAATATGTTTTACAACCTCCTTTCAAAATGTGAAGGTTTCAAAAGATGATGTAACATATCATGTGTACTAATAAGTCTTAATCAACTATCATAATTGAAAAGTGGTAGGTTCTTCAAAATAAATGGTAGTTTTCTTAAGAAAAAAGGGGAGTTTGGCACTTATATGGCTCATGGGAAGTGTTCCACATGGGAGAAGGTTGTAAAATGACTCTTAATATTCCTTAGATTCATATTTATACTTGATATGATTTTTAAGTGCCATTTTTGGGCTAAAACCATTCTAATCTTTTTTCACCCTTCTAAGCACACATAACCAATCTTCAAGTTTGTACTTGGTACAGATAGCTAGAGAGGTTCCAGGTCCAACAACTTTGGGAGGTGAAATTAAACTTAGAGATATTAATTTACATTAAAAAGAGTTTTAATAATAGCTTCATGTTATTTAGGAACCATCCTCATGAATTTGACTATGTTTTTCTACTTGTTGTTTCATGCACCCTATATGATTTGCTCCATTTAGGGTAAGTCCATACAAACTAGTTGGTCATGTTATTTTCAGATGATGTTTACTCACTCCTTAGTTTTATGCATTCTTGTTTTATAATTTCAAGGTGTTTAGATGAACCAATTATCTCAAGTTGTAAGAGAAGACACTATTTTGTGATATACCTATCTTCACCATTTTTAGATCTCTATGATTTGAGAATGACTTATGAAGGTGATGATAAGTTTGTTTACATTTTTTCAATCCCATATCATTTATCACACATTTTAATCCCATTCTCTTATCAAATGTTTCATGAAGATGTAGTCAATACACTATGCATATACATGTAGCTCTTTGCATATACAAGTAACTCAGAAGGATGCCATGATAAAATGAGAGATTTGATAGGAATTTCAAACATTTTTGAGTGGAAAGAGGGTATTTTTACATTTTTTGAAGATTTATATGGAATATCAAGCATATCTCTCTTATATACTACATATATCACTATCCACTGCCTATGCACACAATCTTTTGCCATTAAAATGCACCTGCGGGTGCTCTCATGGATAATTTCACATTAAGAGGGAGTTATTGATAATTTTTCACACCCCTAATACTATTAATTTGATTTTTGAAGTGTTATTATAGGAATAAAACTCATTTTATATCCAAACACAATGCATATTTCCCAAGTTTTTACCCACTGCTTGTACATGGAAACATCTGCCTACAAGTGTCATCATCAAAACATGAAGTACTTGTATGTAAAGGTTGAAAAATGTGGTGGAATATTCCTTGGGGTATTAATATTTTATAAGGACTATGGAACATATATTTTTAGGGTTGAATTGACAATATATGAAGTGATAACCTTCAAAATATTAAATGACCAAGTCAGGGACCTAATTCCCCAAAAATGCAAAACAAAGGCCTAAGGTCATTTTGCCATGGTCATGAAATGGGGTTATCAAAGGGTTTGATGCATCTATATGACTGAATATTGTACCCCCTACATGGTAAAATTACCTTGAAATTTTTTTATGGAATATAAACAATAGAGATTGGTTGTTGAGAGGCTCAAACTTGTCAATTTATGCACTAAAAATAGACATTAAAACTAGAGGATATGAAACTAAAGGGAATCTTCAACTAAAGTTGAAGTTTTAAACCATTATTTAATATTTTGGAGATTATATATAGTTTAATTTATCAATTTTTATCTAATGATTATTTCAAGGGGTGATATATAGTGTTTTAGGTCCCATAGACACCTACAGGTGTCTCTTCCTTTGAAAATGTGCACCTACAACAGGGGTTAAAATACACATCATCCATTAAAGTGGAATTAATCATGAAGTAATAAACTTATTATAATGGAATATTATTTTATATATCATCAAAATATATTCAAATTAACATAACATAACTTCGAAGGTGAAATCATCACTCACAGGCTCCTTTTGTCAAAATAGTCATCTACAGTTTGACTATGGTGTAATAGTGGAAGGAAACAAGTGAACCATATAGTTGAAGGTGTGAAAATGAATTTATTTGAGTTATAATTAGTATTAAATTAACTAAAGGATCTATAGGAGTAATAATAACATAAATTCAATGCCAAAACATAAATAAATCTTCATCTACAGGTGAACCCGTGTTCTACAAGTAACACACAGTCAACTACCTATGATTGGTTTTAAAGTTATTTCAAACACAAGGTGTGATTTGGTTAAGATAATAAATTAAATTAATTTTGTAATGATCTAGTAAATTTTATGAATCATCTTTAAGGCCTAATTCATGCAAGTGCCACCTACAGGGGTTATTCCCAAATAGAAATATAATCAGGGAAGGTAACAAAGTCTAAGCAGGCAAAGATTATGAGGTATATGATATGTTAGAGGGATAAGTGAAGTTTTAAATATATTTATTATGGTAATTATAGTATAATTGATATTTTATTATGAATAAAAAATAGATAAGTAGGTCTAATAAAGTAATGCATAGTCTACTCTCTAACACCTCTGCACAGTCTGCCTTCCCACATAATCTGTCTTGAAGCTTGAAGGAGTAGGGGGTATTTTTAATTTATAAAGAGCCAAATTTTGTTTAAAAGAGTCTACATCACTTTAATAACCATCTCAAATATTCATATTGTCTTATAAATCAAAGGGAGGGCCCTCTATTTTGTCTCAAATAGAGGGCACTCGCTTATGAACAAAGTTGGTAGGGTTTGGAGAATAAGGTATAAATATGAAGCCAAAAGATGTAGATACCCAGAAAATGGGTTTATAAATTAGTATAAAAATTATAAAATAATAATAAACAAATCATATATGGATTAATACCAACATAATGGTCTATAATCTTAAACTTATAAGCAGGTCTATTAGGCCTTAAAGAGGCCTAGTGCCCAAATGGGAGGTCACCTACACTTCTATCCATAGGTATGTTTTATAACCTATTATAACATGTAAATTTTATAATAATATAATTGATAAAGCTTTTTAAATGAAAATAATCTTAGTTGGATGGCCTAAACCACACAAGTGTAGGTAGACCTACTAGGCAAGGTTTTAGCCTAGAAGATAAATGGAGAGTCACTTCTACTTTTCACATGAGGTGAGAATTATATCACATTATAACATGTTTTTGGGGAAATTTTAGATGTTTTTAAGCTCTTTAAATGTAGATAAATAACAATATATTCTAGTTTTTAGCTCAAAACCCACACAAACTTGTAGGAAAGGGAAGGAAAAACTCGATAAGGTGATTTCAAGTGCTCATATCTCTCTTGGTGATTTGCATGGGGACCAAAGGGGTTTGTAGGTGTTATTAGGGGTCCTCAAAATAATATTAGTATATTTTTTTTTTTCAATTACAATGTCCCATCTTTATGAGCAAAGCTTAAGGGCTTAAATTATCTTAAACCCTTGAAAAATCCCTAGAAGGACCTGATTGGAGAAATGAGGCTAGAGATGCATCCAAATGGACCAAAATAGAATGAGTGATGATTGGATGTTAAATAATAATCATTTATTCTCCTTACCATTAAGATTATATGTACAAAATCTATACAAATAGGGTACAAATAGGGTTTTATTGACTATTTTGTGTGTTTTGCAAGTTCTAAAAAGAGTATAAAGATGAAATAAAGTTTGGGGGAAATATTAGGACCTAATATAACTCCCTATGTCTATTTATTTAATTGGAATAGATCAAAAGTATCTTAACC
Source organism: Torreya grandis (assembly GCA_037957365.1). Classification (NCBI taxonomy): domain Eukaryota; kingdom Viridiplantae; phylum Streptophyta; class Pinopsida; order Cupressales; family Taxaceae; genus Torreya; species Torreya grandis. The sequence continues at coordinate 70,339 of JARHVA010002643.1, forward strand.
AAGTTTTTTCATCTTAGCTAGTCAAAACTGGCATATTTACCAAGCTAGTGAGAAGGGTGGAAAACCTCAAGTGAGATGATTTTAAGGTATGACTGATGCATCTAAGGTCATGGAGGGTATTTATAGGTTTCATACACTCAATAACATGTATTTTCATAAAATACTAGTGCCATTGTGGAGGTCAATTGTGTAGGGTGCATAAAAGAGAAGTTATTTAGAGTGTAAGTAGTGACAACTCCTTGCCAGATGATTTTAAATCACCAGGCCTAAAATCAATGCATGGAGTGGAATTTCTATAACCATTTCCCTTAATTAAAATCATAAAATCTATCCCTAATTATTTTTTGCATTTTCAAATAGGGCTAATCATGAAGTTAGTTTTCTAAGCTAGAATAAGGAGTTTTATGCCACTTTACAAGAGTTTCATGCCTTGTATGGACACTTGTGCTTCTTGACCTTGCATGGTTCATCTAAAATCCTATTCTCATGCACAAGTAACTAGTTTTCTCATCTTAAAAGGTGTCATTTTGACCATTGGACTTCTCTATTCTCCTCTTTCTCTCAAGTTCTATAAGAACTAGCCATTTTGGCCATTATAACATATGCTCCACTTGAGTATGGTGAAGACTTACTCATTTTCATACCATTTGATCAATAATAATAATAATGATTTTAACCTCTTCATGACTGTTAATAATGTTTTTACTTGAATGTTTCATCTTTCTTAGTTAAGAATATAGATTCCTTAGTATGTTGTCTCATTTTTTCATCCTATTTGTAGTTAGAAAGTTTATTCTTGGAGGGCATGTGAAGTGTTCTAGGAGGTGTCAATGTTGAGTGAGTTATTCTAATCACTAGTGTCATTATAGGCCTTTTGTCTAGTCCTCCTATCCTAAGCATTCATCGATAACTTCATAATGTAGTATTGATGTGAGAATATGTAGATTGGAGAAGTGTATATTTGGTTAGTCTCTTGGTTTCATGTGTAATATGCAGTTGTTTGGAAGTCATCATTTAATCTAGTGTATCACCTCCCTTAGGATAGTTTACTTTCATTTTTCTATCTCCCTTTTCCCCCAAAAATTTTAGGTGTAGTTGTGATCCAAAATGGTACATTAAGGGAACTAGCCCTATCTAGAGATTTACCTCATCCTTAGGTTACCCACAAGCCTAGAGGTGCTTCAATTATGCGACTTGGATGAGGAGAGCTAAGACATCTTCTTAAAGGGTGAAAATCTAAGTGAAAAAAATAACATCTTAGGTGGTAATGCAATTTGGGTAGGCTGCTAACACAATATTTAGGTCCAATAAGACACCTACTATCTTGGTTGGAGAACCATCTAAGTGTAAAACACCCTTCTCATTAGAAACATACTTGAGTTCTAGTTTGTCTGCTATGGCCTCATTCATGACTAAGGTTGAGGAACTAGAATCTATAATACAATTTTGGATAAAATAGTTCTCTATGATGAATGAAAAGTAGAATGGAGGTGTCTTAAAAAAATTAAGGGTTTAAACTTGACTAGACTAATCATCATTGATAAAAATTGCACTTACCTTGTCAACTGCCTTATTCACAATAGAGGTGTTGAAGAGACCATGTTGGAGGATGTATTTTTTCCCTAGAATAGATAGAGCATCCCACATATAAATTATGACATTGGACCTCTTCATGTATTCTATAATGTTGAATGTATAAATAATACTCTTGGGCTGCATCTTGGAGGTGGGAGTATCACTTGACACTTGAGTGATTTGTGGAACAAATGGAGCCTTCTACTACTGCCCATGTGTCTAAGGTGTTTGTTGAGTTAGAGGAGTCATAGTTGTTATGTTTTGAGTGTCAGGTTGTTGGGTTACTTGAGGAGGTGTGGAAGAAACCCTAGACTACCTCAAAACATCATTCATCACCCTCCTTTTAGCCCTTGTATGGGCTGTAATTATATCATCAGACTTATGTGTTGTCTACCCCAAGTTTGTTTTTATATGTTAATAAACATGCTCCCCTTCTTGAAAGTTTAAACAAGTGGTGTAAGCTAGTACCTTTCTAACATTTCATCATTGTTTTCTTGGAAATTTTGATGGTGTCATGGTAGGAAAGTCACCATGATTCATTAGAGGACCTTATGGTAGAGGAGGCATTATTTCATGGCCTTGAAATGGAGGAGATTGTTTCCAACTAAGATTTTGATATGTTTCTCCACTTGAAAAATTTACCATCTCATTGGATTGACACCATGCTTTCTACCATTGGCCCTCTTGTGTAAGGTTATTTTGTGTGGGTACAAATGCTCTTGAGTTACTTCTAGATGTCGGATTGTATTTGTTATATGGCATGGCTTATGTAATTTGACCTTGGGCTTTTTGATTTGATGGATATGGGGACCCATTATAGGAATAATATGGATATTTATCTTGATAAGTAATTTGATATGGTTTATATGAGTTCTATTTTTATCTTCTTATGGCCACCAATTTATTATTCTGGGCCTTCAACAAGCCTTCTATTTTCCCAAGCCTATCCACTTGACTATCATCAGATTGTACTTAATTGCTTGGAGTAGCTAATGGAGAAATTATAGGTGATGTTTGTTATACCTTAATAAATATGGAAATGAGGGGTCTTGGTGTCAATTTACCTATTTGTATCAATCAATTTTATACCCTTATAGATATTTCATAATCTAGGTAAATTTATCCAACCCATGGATTGAATCATGATTGCAACATCTGAGTTTAAAGCTCTTATGTAATAGTAAGGAATTGCATAATTGAGTGTGGGATTTATGGTGATAGGGATTTCATCCCAATTTTTTTGAAATCTATATTTGAAATCAACCATAAATTCTTGGGGTGCCCTCTTGATTGAGGTGAGCTACTCAACTAGTGACACATGGTCACTCCTATCTTCAAAGTGCTTACAAAGACACTCACCAAACTCATCCCATGTATTGATTAAGGAAAGATCATACCTTTATGCCATTGTAAGGATTTAATTCTAAAGGATGTGGCTAGGAGTCTCATGGATACATTATTATGGGCGATATTATGCACTAAGAATAAGTTTATAGTGTTAGTTATGTGCTCTATAGGAGTGGTGGACTTTTCTCCTATAAAATAAGGAAAAATATTCAAGGAGGCATCTAGGATATCATCATATTAATAGATATTAAGAGGGATGCCAATATTGAAGTGTTTAAAAGATTACAATCTAGGTATTACCATTGGGATTGGTGGACATTTAGGAGACTGTGTATGGCCAAAATTTATAGAGTTTGGAGACTTTGGAGAATTAGGGGTGTGAGGTTGGGATTTGAAATAGGAACCCTTCCTTCCAATATCTAATGGAAATTCAACAAATTAGATTTGCTTACCTTTTCAATCTAATTTAGTAGAGATTTGGTGCATGAACTTGCCTTTTGATCTATTGATGACTATATTATCAGGATTAAGAGCATAATTGATTACCTTATATAAGAAATTAAACACAGAATTAAACCAAAAGTAAAATGTAACTAGAAATCAAAAACAACACAGAATATGAGAGAGACAATACAATCTTGTATTAACACTCTTCTAGAAGGAAATACAATGAATAAATCACACTCTTCCCACACCTCTTGGGTGTACCAGTAATTATCCCTCAAGATTTGTCTCTCTCTCACACAATCAATTACAACCACAACTCAAACATAGAGTTGTTCCCTCCACCAGTTAGTAACAATACTGCCAGTACACCAAGTACTCCAAGTAGATCTCCTTGATCTTGCTCCTTGTTGTGTTACAGATCTCCTTTGAACTTGCTACCCCATAGATCTCCTTTGACCTTGCACACACACACACACACCTACAGATCAACTAACCTTACTTACCATGTAGATCTTCCTTGATCTTTTACAACCTGTAGATCAACTGATCTTACAATTGGAAGGATCTCTTCCTTGTCCTTGATTACAATACAGCCCCATGGGTCTCTTAAATAGATCCCATACAAACAATAATTAGAATTCCTAATTACAATAATTAGAAACATAGACTCAAGACTAAAAATAGTCTTTTACATGCAAACTAATTGTCCTTCTAAAATTAGACCAGTTCTGGAAGCGCATGCAAACGCACACACACACACAAGTTGCTGATGTCGGTTCCTGTCTGACCAATGTCAGCTGACACATAACTAATGTCAGTTACTATGTACACTAAAGATGATCGACATCAATTGATCAGACTGATGTTAGTTACTATAACACTAAGTAACCTCCTTCATTTGCATCAGTGAAGCTTTTAGCTCCACAACTTAACAATCACCCACTTGGAGATAAACCTGTACCTATACATCATCTAATTTTGTTTTCTAGATTATATCCCTCTTCAACTTCAGTCTTGAAGACCAACCACCACAAATCCTATGGTGCTTCTCTTGTCATCCAAGTAACCTGCCATATCCAAATCTACATACCCATGTAGAGAAGTGCTTGACCCTGCATAGCATGTATACCTATTACTGGTCCCTCTCAGATACTTAAGAATCCACCAAACTACTTTTCAGTGATCCTTTCCTAAATTGGCCACAAACTTGCTAAAAACTCCCACTGCTTGGGTAATCTCAGGTCTAGTACACATGTACTCAACCTCATCATGTGATTTGGGACACTATTCTATGGACTATCCATCCATAGGTGTGCTAACCAGTTCTGCATCCTGGATATTGAACCTCTCCACTACCTTATTCACATAATCATCTGGAGACAAAATCAACCTGTGACTTTCCCTGTCTCTAGAAATACTCATGCCAAAGAATTTTTCTACTCCCAAATCCTTCATGGCAAACCTCTAAACTAACTTTACCTTTAGCTCAACAATCTCTTGCATATGTGACCCTGCAACAAGCATATACACTACATATAGTAACAAGATAATGTAGCTAATATTATCCAACCTAGTAAAGTAAACATAATGGTCACATTAACATTGATTAAAGCCATGCTTTGTCATACACCTATCAAACCTTAAACACCATTGTCTTGTAGCCTTCTCAAGACCAAATAACCTGGCCTTTTATCTCATGTGTCCATTCTCTCCTTTCTTTAACCTAGGAATCCATTCGTCTTTCAATGCTTTCATCCTGGCTAAGAACTCTACCAAATCTCCTATTTGGTTGTTTCCCAAGGAATCAATTTCCTCATTCATGCCATGCTCCCACTGTTTCTTGGATTCTACCTACATTTCCTCTTCAAAACTTCCTGGTTCTTGACCATCAGTGAGCAACAAGTAGTGTAAAGAAGGGGAATAAAAAATTTGAGGCTTACTTACCCTTTCAGTCCTCCACATAGGTGTTTGAGACTCCTTGATAGCTTGTTGTCCACCCAAAATCCATTTTGACAGTGGCCGATCTTGGTCACCTCTGGTCGACCCTGGTCTGCACCCGACCGATGTCGATTCCACCTAATCACTGATGCTAGTTCCCTGACCAACGTCGATGTCTGCCTGGTCACTGACATCAGTTCCCTAACTAAAGTCAGTATCCACCTGCCTAACACCACTGACTCTGGTCTGCACATGACCGACATCGGTACCTACCTATTTGACGTCGATTCTCACCTGACCGACATCGATAACTATGTTTTCCTGTGATTGATGATTTTTACCTACGAGCTCAGTTTGGATCATAACCTTGTCCAAAATTCCTTGCTTATAATTATTTAGCCCCTTGAGATGATCTCTATCCATCATCTTCTCCTTGAAAATCAAGGCTTTCCTGTTCTTGTCAAAAACATCAGATTTCTTCTTTATGAAATAAACTTGATCCTTTCTTGTATCATGAGTTTCAAGAAACCTCACTTTCTTCTGTTGCTTACAAAAATCTCAATCTATGCTTTCTGAATCTGAACTCTTACCTTTTGACTCAAGAACATGCATCCCCTTCTTACTCATGTGACCAAGCCTACAGAACCACATCTTCACATCTACATCTGAAGTAGATAAACTAGAAGGAGAATCAGTAATACAAGTAGATAGATAAAGTGTACCTACTTTCTTACCTCTTTCTAAAACAAGTGCACCCTTGGAAACTTTCCAAGATTCTGCTGTGAGAGTTATTGTGCATCCCTCATCACCTAAGCTTCTTATAGAAATCAAATTCTGCTTTAGGATTGGGACATGCATGACCTCCTTCAACACCCATGTGTTGTCCGTCTACAATTTCAGCTACACTTTCCCTTTGCCAACCATTTGATAAGGCTTACCATCCCTTAAATAAATCTTTCCAAAGTCTCCATGGACATAATCATGGAAAAATTCTCTATTTGGGGTTGCATGGAAAGAAGCACCAGAATCTAAAACCCAAGATTCCACTTTATCCAAGGAACATACAAGCGCATCCTATGCAATAATACCTGCAACATCTACTTCTTCATTTATTTCATTCTAATCTTCTTTCAACTAACAATCTTTCTTTACATGCCCTTTCTTTCCACAATTCCAGCAGATTATATTTCCATACCTGGATCTAGATCTCCTACCTATCTTTGACCTTGATTTCCCTTGCTCGATCTTCTCTCTTTGCCTTCCCCTGCTTTCAACACTTAAAGCATTACTTAATGATTCCTCTATGCTTTTATTTTGGATTTCTTCATTCAAGATTACACTAACAACATCATCAACTTTCAAGATATTTAAAGCAGATGCAGTATTACTAACTGTCATTACCAAACTATCCCAACTTTCAGGTAATGAGCATAAGATTAAGAGAGCCTTAATTTCATCATCAAAAGCTATATTGACTAAAATTAACTAATTTACTAATCCATGGAAATCACTAAGATGACTATGTACCGATCCACCTTCTAGCATTTCCAAATTAAATAATTGCTTCATAAGAAATACCTTATTTGAAGCTGAGGGTTTTTCATATAAATTTGCCAAAGATTCCATTAACTCTACCATTGTCTTAGCCTGTGATAAGTTAGAAATCACAGATGATGCCAGGCTCAAACTTATAGATCCCAAAGCCTTCTGATCAAGAGCATTCCATTCTTCATCTTTCATATCTGTGGGCTTGCATGCAACCCCATCCAATGGTAAGTACAAATATTTTTGATATAGATAATCTTCTATTTGCATCCTCCATAATTGATAATTCTTGCCATTGAATTTCTCTGTTCTTATCTTACTTTCTTCTACCATTGTTATACTCCCACTCAATCAAAAACCCCTGAGAGTGACCTGTAATCAACAAAAACTAACCTGCTCTGAACCAAGCTCTGATACCACTTGTCAGGATTAAAAGCACAATTGATTACCTTGTATAAGCAACTAAACACGAAATTAAACCAGAAGTAAAATGTAACTAGAATTTAGAAACAACACAAAATATGAGAGATAATACAATCTTGTATTAACACTCTTCCAAAAGGAAATACAATGAAGAAATCACACTCTTCCCACACCTCTTGGGCATACCATTAATTCTCCCTCAAGAGTTCTCTCTCTCACACAATCAATTAAAACCACAACTCAAACATAGAGTTGTTCCCTCCACCAGTCAGTAACAATACTGCTAGTACACCAAGTACTCTAAGTACTCCAAGTAGATCTCCTTGATCTTGCTCCTTGTTATGTTGCAGATCTCCTTTGACCTTGTTACCCCGTAGATCTCATTTGACCTTGCACACACACAAACCTATAGATCAACTGACCTTACTTACCATGTAGATCTTCCCTAATCTTGCACAACCTACAGATCAACTTATCTTACAATTGGAAGGATCTCTTCCTTGTCCTTGATTACAATACAGCCCCATGGGTCTCTTAAATAGATCCCATATAAATAATAATTAGACTTCCTAACTAAAATAATTATAAATGTAGACTCAAGAATAAAAATAGTCTTTTACATGTAAACTAATTGTCCGTCTAAAATTAGACCAGTTCTAGAAGCGCATGCAAATGCACACACACACACACACAGGTTACTGACATCGGTTCCTATCTGACCGATGTCGGCTGACACATAACCGATGTCAGTTACTGTGAACACTAAAAATGACTAACGCTATTTGATTAGACCGACGTCAGTTATTGTAACACTCAGTAACCTCCTCCATTTGCATCAGTGAAGCTTTTAGCTCCACAACTTAACATATATTAATCCCTTCAAATATCCTTCCACGTTATCAAGATTTATGAAATAGATGTCCAAGTGCCTTGATTTATGTTGCACCAAGCATTCCATAACTATTAGAGTTCTATATTAAACCCTAGCTGAGGAGAGAAGTGTTTAAGTCCTATCCTCAAACCTATTCCAACATGGGAGTGACCTAAGACTATGGGTTGTCTTGTTTGTAGGTCACACCTTCAATTTTCATGGGGATATCTCCCTTTATTTGATAATTCAAAACTTTTTAAGGTATAAATTTATCTCAAGGAAAAGGGAGAGAAATCAAAACTAATACACAAGATCTACTCTAGGTGGTGATGCGCCAAATGATGAAGGATCCACTCTCAATAATCCCTTTTGATAGCTACTAGTGAACCTAATGAAGATAATGACCAATCTAAATCTCAAATGATATTCTAGATTGAATGTTTTGTATTAATTTTGGACATGAACCTACAACTTGATGGACCAAAGGTGATAGGTTTATGCAAGATAATTTGGACTTATGACACTTCAATAGAAATCCTGATTATTAACACTTTAGACAACCTAAAATGAACTAAAATCTGAAATATAGGCACATGAAATGACCTATAGATGATCATACCATGCATACATTCTAGAAATCTAACTTCTAAAGAGTACACTAACATTCAACATGAATCTAAAAATTATCTTATATTGATTCAAAATAGTTTAAAAAGTGATTTTGGCAAAGCTATGCTACACCCAACTTAGGGATGGAAAACAAGAGCTCTATGCCTAATTTTATAGAGAAAATGGAAGAAAATAGGGAAATAAAAGTATATTAGGGTTCATCAATGAGCCAAAAGTAGCATAGGGAAGTTACATAGATTGGTACCTCTCCTTGAGCAATGACACCCCATTGATGAGCCCATTTTTAGCATTGTGGAAGTTATAAATCCTTCAATTAACTTCATTCATGATTTTAACATTAGATAAATATCTCCATATTCCTTTCTTTGGTTGTTATGCAATTCACTTGAGGTGTAAATAGGTCCAATTGAGGCATTGATCAGCCTTCCCATCAATATGCATACTAAATGGTACATAAAACTACCTCTGATCTACAATAATGGATCCCATTTTGGTGTAGTCTCATCTATGTGACTATTACAATGCATGGATATGTTCTATTAATGTCCTCATGGCATTCTTTTCTCATTAGATCCTTTCATTTCCATGATAATTAGGCTTTTGTGGTTTGATCTCTAACTTTTTATTCATATCTTGTCATGAATATATTATGTAATAATATTAATTCAGTACTATTAATATAATCTTAATAGATTGGGTTGTTGTAATATTGCTATGAGTTATAAAAATGCTATGAATATAGATTATATGTGAGTAATAATAGGGTATAAGGAGTTATTGTGGAGAGCTCTATGGTGATACAGGTCACCCTATTTATAGGAAAGCCTTTTCCTATATATATGTATTACCCATATAGATTTGTATGAAAAAATATTAGAGTAAAATATATTATTGTGTGCTTGTATATCGTGTCCCTCTCTACAAATGAATTAACTATTGGTTTGGCTCATACATTACTCAACACTGGTATCAGAGCAGAAAAATTCAAAATGAGAGTCCTGTGAAGTTTTCAGTATTTTATTCATATGTTTTTTTATAAGTAGCTAATGTATCCTCCATTGGCTAAAAATTAGTGGCCAAATTAGTGGTATGTGTGAACTTTGATAATGAAACTATGTTTTGGAGGAAAGTGTGTAGTGTGTAGGCCTAGAAATTGAATCAACATGAAAACATAATTTTGTGCTAGTTTTAACAAATATTGGTCATTTGGATTGTCATATGCATAAATCTGGTAATACTGTGCATTTTTTTAAGTCTTCTTGTTATTATATTTTTAATCCATTCTTGTCAAATCACATTAGAATCTGTGTATCAAATCTAAAATATTCAAGTTTAGAGTCTTGTATGTATATAAATAAAGGGAGCAAGATGTATAACTCAAAAGTTTAACTCTACCATGAATGATCTAGAGTATCTATGTAAAAATCACTATATACGTGTCATTATATAAAAGTCTAAATTGAAGAAAAGTCTACTGAATCACACAAGTATTTTGATAGAATTTGTATTTATCTGATGAATTATAACCATCCTGCTATATCATTGTTTAAAGTCATTTGCATGATATAGCTATGCATTTATTTGATTGAATTTCATAAAATCCTACCACCTATCTATACTTTCCACCACAATTAGATTAGAGACCTATAATGTTTGTGTAAATATGTGTGCCGTTATTGAGCCTTTGGTTAACCACCATTTATTTCTCATACTCATCCATACAAATTCAACTTGCTATAGTGGAAGGAGTGTGATAGAATGTAACTTTGACACCTAGTTTGTATAATGCATCTATTCTTTCTCGCGATGAGCTAGGAGTAATCTTCATTCAAAATAAATTATAGGCTGGTGAGTCTAAAATATTTGTGTTGCATGTATACATAGTAAGCAACACCATTTCAACATGTATCCATTTCTCCATGCAAACTATTTCAAGAGTATAAGTATGTTTTAAATTTCTTAATAGATGTATTTATTTTCTAATGAATAGATTTTTAAGTTATATTATAAATTAAGAATTGTATTTAGTCCTTGATTTAAAATAAATTTGAATATCACTATACGAGTGCATTTTTGGTTGAAGCCAACACCCTAGAAAGCATAATGGAAATCCCACTAGATAAGTATAATGGATTAAATTTTCACACTCAAAAGGTGAAAATCCAAATGCAACTGATGAACAAGAATCTCTAGGGGATTTTAAGAGGAAAATAAAAAGAACCATCTAATGCTACCAAGTTGATAGAATGGCAAACCCAAGATGACAAAGAAAAATCCATTATTGGACTTGCTTTATCAAACACTAAATTACACTATGTAGACTTAGAAAATAAGTCTAAAGATATATGGGATTTTCAATGTCAAACATTTGGATATAAATTAGTGAATGCCAAATTCAATTTAAAGTTGTAACTATTTAAATTAAAAATTAATGAAGGTACAACAATGTCTAGCCACATCACTGAGCTAAGGCCTCTCCTAAGACAATTAATAGAAGTACAAGCTCAAGTAGATGATGAAGATGAAAAAGCTATCCTTTTATATATCCTACATCCTAGATACAATAATGTGGTGTTTAGTCTTAGACAAATGATTTCACACTCACTTGATGGCATGATTTCAACACTTTTAGCAGAGGATAAATGAACAAAAGAAGAGATTGAGGAAGAAACTACCATGCATATAAATAAAAAATATGTTAGTTTTTCAAGGAATGAAGAGGAATAAGAATGTTTTTACTACAAGAAAAAAGGACACAAATATTCTTTCTATGTCATTTGTGCCAAAGACCTTATAAAAGGTAAACTTAAAATGGATGAGAGTATTGCAGTTGTTAAAGAAGAGTTAGAGAATGAAGAAGAAGAACTAGAAAAGAAAGGATAAAATCTAGAGGAGTAACTATACTAAGTTGTGATTAATGGATAAGGAGGCAAAAAGAGGATGGAGGATAAATAACCTATCTTTTTAATCACCAATAATGAGATTGCTTTATTGTAATGTTGATCTTCATTATTTTATGTTTTTTTATTTTCTGCATGTGTGGTAGAATAAAAATAGATGTGACATTCCTATTCATAGCATATTTTTCTTATATTTTTTCCATTGTAAAAAGTGAGTGAGGAAACATGCATGCTAATATGGAGTGGTTGGTGTTTCCACTAGAAAACCACATACTGAGGAGTTGGTGGTTCTCCTTGAAAACCACATACTGAGTGCTTGATGGTTCCACTAGATAACCATTTTTTAGAGTTGTTGGTTCTCTTTGAAAACCATTTAGATCATGAGCAGGTATTAGATAGAACTCATCCATGTAAAACTTAGGGAATGTATGTTGGGAAATATTGTTCACATTAAGGGAGTGTATATCGTATATTAGGAATTAATAATGTTAATAATAGGGGAGTGAATGTTATAAATATATTGTGTAACATTATTAATATAATGTTAATAGATTGGGTTGTAATATTATTAAGAGTTACAACAATACTTTGAATATTAATTATCTGTGAGTAATAATAGGGTATAAAGAGTTATTGTGGAGAGATCTATGGTGATACAGGTCACCCTATTTATAGGAAACCTTTTTCCTATATATATATATATATATATATATATATATATATATATATATATGTATGTATGTATGTATTAACCGTTTGGATTTGTATGTAAAAATATTAGAGTGAAATATATTATTATGTGTGCCTGTATATTGTGTCCCTCTATGCAAATGAATTAACTATTGGTTTGGCTCATCAATTGCTCAACATATCCACTATGTGAGTGATCTAACAGTTGAAAATAGGATCCAATTTCATTTGATGATATTTATATAGTACTTGGATAACCCTTAGTGCATTGATATTGTGATCCTTCAATATTTATTTACCTACAATGCACATTAGCCTGACATGACTAGGCCAATTGGACTACCTCACAGACTAGCAATTCAGATGGAGATGATGAAAACACTTGTAGTTAGTTCCATGAGCTATTTTAGCATTGACTGAATAGAATAATTCCTAAAATTACTCCTCCCATGATTTATAACTTTCCCTTAGGCTTTGTAATGCAAATTTTGACTAAAACCCTACAAATTTGTCCTTTCAGGAGATGTCTGTATGGTTTCCATACCATCCAAGACCATGAGTTGAAGCCCTCTTAGTTTCCTATGGTATCCAAGTGATAGACAAAAAAATTCTAAGAAAAATAATGCATTTTTTTGTAAACCTCTCTAGATGGGTCATTATTAGGGTTTAAGGGAAGTTTTATAGGGGTTAGGAGTTTTAGGCCTGGGTCATAGATATCTAAGCTTGGATTTATGAACTAAGTACACCAATCCCAAGACAATAATCACTCTCACCTCCCATAAACCCTCCATGTGTAACCTTCATTCTATGGTAAACACTTGAAGGTGCTTCTTGTGTGAAGAGTTTAATCCTTTAATGACAAGTATGCAAGTAGAAAGATGTACAGTGATGGCTTCTCCAAGGATTGGGATATCCCAAAGGGATTTATATAAATTCAATGATGTCCCAAAAGAGGATTCAAAACAATATAACTCTTTAACCTATATTCTGCTCTACCCCTTTAATGGTATAATCATGGTAAAGGATGAAGATTATTCTATATACACACTCAAACCATGAAATTTGACCTATATAATGGTCTATGATCCACCTTTACTTCATGTTTGACTTTGTAAAAACATATTAGATACTTCATAAAGGAGCACCATTGTCTTCATTATGTCAATTTTATTCCTTGGGGTGCAGAAAACCATGTGTACCAAGACATGCACTTTTTTATCTGATGAACTAGTCAAGGAGGTTAGCATGGAGAACACTAATATGCTTGGATAGGTGATTTGGGAGTAATTTTTCCTCCTTAAACTCATTTTTCAGATATATGTTCTATAAACCCTTGTTATTGTGCTCAAACTATCTTCTTTAGGTATCTTCTATACAAATTTAACCCTACATGTGCCAACCAAGGAGACATGGTGGTTCTTAGAGGAATTCATAATAAATTAAAGGTCATTTAATGTGTGAATTAATTAATTTTAATGGGTTTTGAGGTGGCATTTCATCATTAGGTCATTTCTAGGTTTTTTGTAGGGTTTGAGACATCCACTAACTTAATGATGGTTCATAGACTATAAATGTCCAAACCTAAAACCAAGTCAATGGAGATTTATGGAATTTACCCCATCATCCCTAATGAATATGTTGGATTCCCATGCAAGTGGTCCTTGGAGATATGAGCAGCATAAGGTGAGGTTAGGGTTATTAGTCAATATTTTTGAGTCCTAATTTTCTTAGAATTTATTCATATAGCCTAGGCCATAATGATAATAAAATTTACATGAATTTTTAGTCTAGAGGGAGAATTAAACCTCCATAGGATTTTTGTATTTGAGGATGAATTTAGTGAAGTAGGTGAGTATTTGAACATGCCCCTCAAAAAGCTTGCATGCAGATGAACTGGTTTGAGCAAGGTTTGAAGGCTTTCTGATCAGTATTCTCAATTCTTGGCAATTGGAACCCTATTTTTGGGTCTAAAACCTCCTCATAATCCTAAATCTGGTCATTATATTGGTTATCATAGCTTTCATAGGTCCCAAGGTGTCATTGGGGTATGTGCAAGTTTGCCTATCTAACTGTATCATCACATCTCCAAGGTTTTATTGAATACAAATCTATTTTTTAAACCTTAGGAGGGGTTTTAGGGGACCTTATACATCATTAATCCTTGAAAAAATACAAACCTTAGGCCCAATATTTACTATAAACTTCATATAGCATGGATGTGTCTTTAACTCATTGTATGCCTACATAGACAAGCCTTGGTCTAAGAGAAAATAGTGGGTAAACCCACTATTTATCCCAGATAAGTGAACCTATAATACATTTTAGTAGGTAATTATATAAATTTATATGATTTTTTAGGCCTTTTTGTGCTTCGAAGGGTCCCATATCACCGTCTTAGCCACAAATAGCTCCAAATTGCCTGTTGACAATGTACTCTGGTCTACAGACTTTGACTGTGGATTGCAACATTGCCCCCAAAGATGTTTGTTGAGTTTGAGTTACTTATAAAATTATTATAATGACCACCATGACCATTTTATATTCATACAACACTAATTTCCTACATATCTGTTAGTAATTTGACCTGTCAAGACCAAATTACTACTCCTATCATTCAAAACTTTCAAGAAAGCATTCAATAGCCCTTTAAAGTTAGGAATTATGAAATAAAATAATTAATTTTGTTATTAAAATTTAAAAAAATTATTTTAAATGGTTCATTATAATTTCATAAGAATATTGTCAAGTTTAAATATGCAAACAATCCATGCACAGGGATCAATTTTGAGAGAAAATTAAACTTTTTAGGAGCTACAAATGGTTTCAAGACCTCAAATTTTGTACACAGCATAATCATGACCTGAGGAAACTTATTAAAAAATTTAATGGACATTTGAAAATTGGAGATACTTGATGTTTTGTAACAGTCCTTAGCAAGTCTGTTAGAGATCACCATTCAAGTAGGCATCATTCCAGAGTACCATAGAGGTTTATAAGTCTAGGTAAATGTTTATAAATAATGGGATGATGTTTTTACATCATAATAAGACCTTTAAATAATGTAAAAACTCTAAATATTAGGCAAACCATGCTCATACAGGCTTACGCAATCAAATAGACATATAGGCCAAAAAGAGGTTTTTTGAATTTTCAAAAAAAATGTTCTTTTAGAGTGTTTTAATAGAATTTTATATACACCATGATGATTTTTTTATGAATTACTAAATAGGTGAATATTTATTTTCATTTTGGTGAAATTTTCACTTTTTATAGTTGTAGACACCATTCCTAGCCTCCTGTTCAAATGCTCATGTATTTCACCACGTGTGGAGTTTGACCAAAATATATTATTATGATTTTAAGAATCCTATGTAATTATAATTCATGAATAATTAATACTATTTTAGGGGCTGTGATTTATGAACAATCATAAGTAGCGTAGGTAGCCCAGAATGTAATCAAAACCCCATAGCCAGATTTCTCCACATAGTAAATTTTTATATATTTTACATGGGAACTGAATAATTTTAGGGATGTTAGGGGGGTTAATGTGATATAAATAAATGGTGATATTTTTTTATTTGGAGGTATGTACTTCATGAATCATCATTTTGAAGATTTAGCTTCAAAGCTCGTCTAAAACCTTTAAAAAGTAGCTTTTCAAAAATTTGGTTTTATTTACATAAAATAATCATGGATAAACCTAAAAAAATTTCATATTTCAATTAAAATCAAAGAGGATTCCATAAATGTAAATTTTATGTATGGATCTATATGGATGAGGGTAGAAATCATGTTTTTTTGTGGAAAAAAGCATCTAAAATGAAGTAAAGGATAGTTGAATCAAATATAATAAATGGATCTCAAATCCTAAATTTTTTGTTCATCCTAAAATCTTAATTTGGTCATAAATCATCTTATAAGTGTCCCAACTAGCTTGATAAATATGGCTAGTCTACAGTAAAATAGAGCAAAATAGGCCTAGTCAACCCTGTTGACTGAATGGCAAGTGTTTTCTCATCAAAATCACATATATTGTGATGAGAAAAGTCTTCCCAGGTCTATTTAATTATTTTTTCAGGTTTCATGTTATCTTTTTGTAGGTTTAATGGAGTTCAAAATCAAGATAGGCTATTAGGCCTAATTGGTAAATTAAGCAAGTAAAGACTGGCATTGAATATCTATAAAAGGAATTAATTTTTGAGTTACCATGTGCCATATCTGGAATTATTATTGATATTAATATATTTTTAAATTTTAAATGCTAGTTTATGCAAGGAGGAGCCAAGTGGAGTTAACTAGCCTTGAACTTCCAATCAAAGCTTCAGTTGACTAGTTGACCAACATCATGCAATATTCATTTGTTATAATTTAAAGAATGATATTAAAATAAATTAAAGATAAATTCAAGTGGAGATAAACACCAAACAATGGCATTGATTACATGCAAGGAGAGTTGACCAAGTCAATGGTGCCCACCATTTCTTGTTTCAATGCCAAAATGAATTTCTTACAAACCAATAAAATTAAAAGATTTTTGAAGACTATTGTATTTATTTTTGAACTCAAAATATACTTGAGTTGATATAAATATTAGTCCCACCACCTATTTTCCATGCCAAAGTTTGAGAGTGGATACATGCTTTGTGAAGGAAAGCTATTTTTAAGAGTTTTCTAAATATTGTAAAAGGGAGTTGATTAAATAATTGTAAAAGTTTTTAGTCTTTATTGAATTAAAAAAGACTATTCCTTATGTAAATAAAATCCACTTAGGTTATTCTTAGCTTTTAAGACTTATATATTGGCTTTTCAAGACCTTATTGGACTATTCCTAGAGCTGAAATAGAAATTGTAGTTTAGACCATACATCAATAAAGGAGATTTTTATTTTACACATGAGTTTTGATAGATAATAGAGTGTAATTGATTATGTATCAAAATATAAGTGAGATTATATCTCCTTTTGGTAGGTCCTTTCCTCACCTATTGCTTTCTATCTCACCTTTTGTAGGTCATTTGAAGAGGTAAAAAAGGACTTTTATAATTCAAAGTTTGATTAATCCTTCATTTAAAATATTTATGCTTAAGGGGAATATAAAAATTTTATTGACTCACATGTGTGCGTCAATTTCAATATTTTCCATAGAATATAAGTAATTTAGGTGCATTACCTAATTAGATAGGTTTTCCTTTCAGTTTTCCCTTCCCTTTTTCATCCCCAAAATCATAGTAGATCATATTTAATTGATAAATCTTAAGGGAACCAACCTTCTCTGGAGGATCTTATCAACTCAGAGTCACCCATATTTTGATAAGTTTCAATTATATCAGTTGGAGTGAGGGTTTTTTTTTTCACATCTTCAAATAGGTTGATCTCCAGAGTGATAACAATAACCTATCTTTTTATTCAACTCGGGTCTTATACTTACATAGTCCTATGTGGTCTGATGGCTATGATGACATCATTTGACCTCTTCAGGGGTAATGGTTATCAATTTTACACCCTCAATAACATGAACCTTTCTCTCCTTTGTATGGATTATGCCTATTTAAGCTCATATGGGGTAGAAACACTACCATATGCTATTAATACCAACTATGGTCTTCCTTAACATTTGACTATTTGTAAGATTTATTACCAGAATTATACTAGGAAGGAGATAACCTATATAAGTCTTGAAACTTATGGCATGGGTGGATCAAATCATCATCTAACCTTCTTAAGATGAATATCCCATGATGATCATGTTAACTTTTATACCCTTAGATAGTCTACCTGGTCGTTCTTAAAACCCTGCTATAGTAGTGTTAAGGTTAGTAGTAGGTGCACATTTTGCACTCCTATGTTGTCATATGACCATATAGGTTTAGTGCCTAATGATCTCAATGGTCTTGATTATTTTAGTGAAGTATGGGGGTGAACTTGGGGTGATCAACCCTTCAGGGAAGGGTGGGTTAATGGTTAAATTGATAGTAGAGACATATGGAATGAGATGAATATGGCAACATGGTGGTAACGCCACACAATGGTAGTGAAACTATAGTAAGACCATATGAACATGGAAATGGCATTAAATGGACACAAGACTTCTCCTAAGACCCATCGAAGTGGACCCTATAGACACCTTAATGTATACACAAGTAAAAATATAAGTTTTAAGGTAGGAATGAGGTGTATATGGTCTCAAAATGAAACCTAAGATTCTAAGAAATACCTTACTATCCATGAAAATCCTTAATCTCTTCAAAATGTGATGGAGTGGTTTGAAGGTATATAATGAGGTCTACTAAGACTATGAATCCATTATGGGGGGTCAGGAAAGATGTTCAAAAGGGGAAGAAGGTGGCCCACCACCATTTTTCCATCTCTTTAGTATCCTTTGGGGCACATTAGAGACCTGTAGGTGTTTTTGAACCACATACATAGTCCACCATATAGTGTCCTTTACATAAACCCAAACCTCCTTCTCTTGAGGTTTTATAGGGAAACAAAAGGAGTATTGGATCTTCCATATTAACAAGGAGGCATTGTGAGCCTTGAAACATCTTTGAAAACTTCTTAACCTTATTTATAGCCTTTGATGGAGACACCAAACTCTGTTCTTTGCATAAACTATTTTGCACACCATAGAGAGAAACTAGTTAAGGAAATTTTTAGGCTACACAAGATCACACATGTGAATCCAATGTTAAAAACACCTTGGGAAGACTCTAGAAGACTTGAGGGAATAAGATACATGATAAATTTTAGCAAATGAGGAAAAATCCTTTAAAAATGGTTGAAACCAAATGTGCCTATATAGATGAGAGGGACATAGAGTTTCATTAACTTCTTAAGGAATGTACATAAAGGAAAAGTATTCAATATTTATAAAAATTCCATGGATGTTTAGCTTCCTAATTCTAACTTCCATGGATAATAGCTTGTGACCCCGCTCACCTTCTCATGTATGGAATACGTATGAACCTGAGTGGTCCTCTAAACTTGCTAGTGAGCTCAAAGTAGAGAAGAAATGGTTTTCATCTCGTAAGACATTGAAACACACTTCTCCTTTCATAATCTGATCCCTATGACCTCCTTCTACAAAAACATGCCTCTGACTGAGTTGGTTCATACAATATGGATCCGTATTATTGAAGAAACACTTGTAAAGTACCATTTTTCCTACAAATCCTCTTATTTCAGGCCTAAAATGTAGCTAGCATGTGTTATGGATGGGAAATATGGGGAAAACAACATTTTGACTTAGTGGTATGAACTGAAGGAAGCTGAAAGTTCATAACCTGGCATGTGTGCACCCCCTTTTGAGAGGAATTAGCATTAACTAAGGTGATAGTGGGCCTAAATGAGGTATGAAACTATCCCATGATGGATTAATGAGGCTAATGAATTAATTTGGAGGCATATGGGATGATTTAAAGGTTAATCAAGTCCAAATAGTCTCTCATTATGACCAAAACCATTAACTATGTTCAAGCATATTGCCTTAAAAGATGTTTTTTAATTGGATCACCATGATAATACATATACAACACTTTAATGGTCAATGAAACCTTGATTAAACCTTATACCATTCCCTATGTTGCTTTTTTAAAGATTAATAATGATCATACCTCTGATGATTATGTAAGATCAATGTGCTTCTAGACCTTTACGAAACTCCCTCTTCAATTTATATTCATCTCTACATCTTTTTCATGTTAAAGAATCTTCAAAGTGGATGAAATGTCATCTAGGCATATTTGAACACCATGACACTACAAATATTAGTCTTGAAATTAGGTACAAAGGTCTATAACAACTACGAAATAAAGTTTGAAACATGACCATATAGTGGAATAACTAGACACCCCTCTCAACTCATGACATGACTAACAACCATAGTGTCAATTATGGATCATGACTCCAAATTATAATGTTGGCCACTTTCTAGGTCTAGGACTAGAAGTTGATGAATAGGTCCCATAGTGAAAACTTCTTTGAGGTGATTTTTGAACAAGGTAAAATTAAAGAGAAAGGCTAATCTTTTGGTGAAAACCTATTTCATGCACCACTAGATGGGGTTGTTCACCTTTCCTCGAATGAATCTTAGGAGACCACCAACAATGAAATTATTTTTGGCTATAAGTTCAGTATAAAGGAAAAACATGATTTCAATTAAATAGTCTGAGAATGTCCTATAACATTTTTAACATGGACATTATTACCATTAGGAAATTTATATTCATCCTGCTTGGGAGAGCTTTAATAACCAGCTTAACTAGAGGACTTTATCCTTGCAGGCCAATTCACTCCTTGTCAACTATTATGGAATATGACTTGAATCTCCTAGTAGAATATATTATGGAAGTAAAAATTAGGAATCTAGATGACCCGAAGTGGATTAAATTAGGTGTGTCCCTCACTGAAGAGGAATGTGAAGCTTTTAGATCCCTTTTGAGGGAGTTTATTGACATTTTTGATTGGGCTTATTTAGACATGCCTAGTTTGGACCCCAACTTAGTTTTAAACCACCTTATTATACATCATGATGCTAAACCCATGAAATAAAAATTGCATAAGATACATCCTCATATTTTTATATTAGTTAATAAAGATTTGAAAAAAATCTTAGAAGCTGGATGCATTTGATCGATCAATTACTTAAAGTGAATCTTAAACATTGTGCATGTTAGTAAAAATCTAGAAGGGATCAGAATCTACACTAATTTTAGAGAGATTAACAAGGTATGCCCTAAAGATGACTTTTCTTTGCCAAATATCAATAATATAGTTGACTTCACTATTGGGTATTAAATTTTGTCTGTCATGGATGCATTTTCAAGATATAATTAGATCAGGATTGCACCATAAGACCAACATAAGACAACATTCACCACTCCTTAGGGAATGTTATTCTGTCATGTTCTATCATTCAGCCTCAATAATGTTGGGACCACATATTAGAGGGATATGACCATCATATTTCATGATGCATTTGATCGATCAATTACTTAAAGTGAATCTTAAACATTGTGCATGTTAGTAAAAATCTAGAAGGGATCAGAATCTACACTAATTTTAGAGAGATTAACAAGGTATGCCCTAAAGATGAATTTTCTTTGCCAAATATCAATAATATATTTGACTTCACTATTGGGTATTAAATTTTGTCTGTCATGGATGCATTTTCAAGATATAATTAGATCAGGATTGCACCATAAGACCAACATAAGACAACATTCACCACTCCTTAGGGAATGTTATTCTGTCATGTTCTATCATTCAGCCTCAATAATGTTGGGACCACATATTAGAGGGATATGACCATCATATTTCATGATGCATTTGATCGATCAATTACTTAAAGTGAATCTTAAACATTGTGCATGTTAGTAAAAATCTAGAAGGGATCAGAATCTACACTAATTTTAGAGAGATTAACAAGGTATGCCCTAAAGATGACTTTTCTTTGCCAAATATCAATAATATAGTTGACTTCACTATTGGGTATTAAATTTTGTCTATCATGGATGCATTTTCAATATATAATTAGATCAGGATTGCACCATAAGACCAACATAAGACAACATTCACCACTCCTTAGGGAATGTTATTCTGTCATGTTCTATCATTCAGCCTCAATAATGTTGGGACCACATATTAGAGGGATATGACCATCATATTTCATGACATGATGCATGATATTATCTAAAACTATGTCAATGACATAAGGGGTAATTCAAAGACCTATACAGATTGTTCAATTATGTTATGATGAATATTTGAAATTCTTCATGAGTATAAGGTTTTCCTTAATCCTAAAAAGTGCATATTTAGTGTCATTCTAGTAAAATTTTTAGGCTTATTTATATCTCTCTAAGGCATTTAAGTTGATCCTACCAAGGTATAAACCATTACCAATATGCCACCACTTTCCACTTTCAAGTAGCTCCACAGTTTGTAGGGAAATTTTCAATGTATTAGACACTTCATTTCATAGTTAGCTGGTAAATTCCATCCTTTAACTCAATTTTTGAATAAATGTGTTCTATTTATTTGGGATCAAAAGTGTCAGAATGCTTTTCAATGTCTGATGGAATATCTTGCCAATGTGCAAGTTTTGTTACCACTAATGCTAGGGAGACCATTTTTGCTATACCTATTTACCACTGATGAAAATGGGAAATAACATGCCATGTACTATCCAAGTTGTACACTAGTAATATATGAACACAAATATATTCCAATAAATAAAGATTATTTATCTAATGTCTTTGTATCATAGAAGCTACATCACTACATGCTTAATAATAAGACCATAATTATTGCCAAATTAGATCCAATCAAGTATCTACTATACAATACAAATTTACAAGGCCACATGGTTAAATGGATTATGATATTGAGTGAGTTCAAGATTAAATATTTCAATGAAAAATACATAAAAGGGACAAGTCATTATAGACCAACTTACTAATGCTCCCCTTTCAGATACCAAACCACTCATTTTTGCATTCCTAGACAAGTCCATCATGACCATCATAAAAACACCTCTTAAGGAGTAGCACTAGAATATATATTTTTCTGCCTAATTGAATTCCTCTACTATAAGGTATAACTATAGTGACTTGAGGTCCCATTTTGAGACTATGTAGGTAATGCTCAATTTACATTGAGTTCAGATCAATCACCCCTTTGCCATGCTCTCAATATTTGGCAAGCACCCTTTCCCAGGCTCTTGCCATTTTATGAGCACATTAAGTTTGAAATTATCTTGCCATTTTTTGAGAAACCTAGTAGATGCTCTCATAATTTTTCAATTTAAAACACTTTGTATCTCATTATTATCTATCAATTTAAGACACCTATAAAATTCTAAAAACTTTGGTAATAGATCTTCAAAAATACTAAACAATCATAACATGAAAATTGGCTTACAATTTCCAAGTGGGATATAATGCTATAAAAAATTTATAGGATGGGTCATCTTAATTATTTTAGTTTATTTATAGACCATCTTGGTATTTTTCCTCTCATTTTTGGGAGAACTACATCAGCCTGAGGTTGACACAGACTATGTAGGGAACACTTGGATACATGGGGTATCTCAGGTTAGCTTAGCCACACCTCTATTTCTATTTTTTGACCACTTCTTAGCCTTAAATATATTGGGACTCCCAGATATTTCAAAAGTAACCAATTTTACTTTAGTTTCCTCATCCTTATTTTCCTTAGTCATATGCTTTTGCCATTTTTATGAGTTCATGTTTTTATTATTGTGTACTCAACTTTGATACACTAATGACCACTTGCCTTCATTTTATACTCTTACCATTTTACAAGCACCTTCATTTTACACTCTCACCATTTTGTGATCTCATTCTCATTCTTAACCATAGACATTATAAGCATTATGAACCTAGTTTATATATAAATGCTTGTCTATTACCTTTTAGTGTGGTTTTTGCTTAAACCATACTCTTGCACTTTCACATTTTATTTGTGTCGATGTTTTCATTATTTTGAAATATCATCTCCTTTTTTCTCACACACTCATAATTTTTAGAGACCATTATGATATTCCTCTACACATCAATCATGTTTCCATATCATAAATTTCCTTCTATCTCATATCTTGGGAGAACTACATTTAGATTAAAGTTCATGTTAGATATTGTATCCATGAAATTATGTAGGAAACATCCACTTTCCTAACACATATGGAGTCAACTCAGCTACCCTTTCCTTTTCTTCTATTTCCTTTATTTTTTTTGTTTTGTTTCATTGTCTCCTATAACCTAGGGGAAATACTTGTCACTTTATTTGTGTCATTATTTCCCTATAACCTAGGGGAAACATTGTGCCAATTGTTCTTGAATTATAATACTTATGTCATTGCTATCTAGCTTAGGGGTCACCTTGATATCAAGAGTAACACCTGTAATACACATACACAAAAAAATTGTTTTATATTTCCACTAACATTGTGATTAACCATTATTTGTGTCTATTTTCATTTTGTTTTGAATATTTTGTTCACTTTTTGTTTATTGTTATTTTCTTGTGTTTTTGTTTATTGATTTTTTTTTTGTGTTTCCATTTGTTTATTTCCCTATTTTTTTACTTTCATTATTGTGCCTTGACTTAGTATGTATGTGTATATTGAGGGATTCCTTGAAGTTTATACTTAAGACCATTTGTATTCATATCTCAATATTGTCATCATGATTTATATCATTGGTGCATTATTTTCACCTTTTTATTGGATTGAGTGTCAATCCTTATGCATATTACACCTAGGTTATCATGGTGTTTTATATCATGATGCATACCATTACATACTATATACACATAATAGTTTAAAACTTTTATTGATTACTACACTTCATATCTTACAAGAACCTATCAAGTCTCAATCTCTCTGAGTGCATGCCTTAAGGGGTACACTGAGAAAGGGGTGGGTAGACCATCGGTGCTTCATAATATTATTGTTCCTTTTTTCGCTTGCTATCTATACATGAGATCCCTAAAACCATGAATACTAGGCTTGTTCTTTTCTTTCTTATCCATTCTAGTTATTATCATGCTTTATTCCTTCATTTATTTCCTTATTATCCTTTTAACCTATTCCATACACTATGTTGACCTGGTCGACCTATTGTATTCTAGGGACACTTTAGCTATTTTGACTTTTTTACATCCTAGCCAACCTAGCACAAACTTTAGGCATTAGCTCAAGAATATACTAGGCTGAACTGATCAACCTAATACAGTTGACATGTATGAAAGGTTCTTAGGAAAGATACTACTATATATAAAAGGTAATTTCCCACTGTTTATAAGAATATAAGAATCAAGCAAAGAAGTGCAAATGAACATCTGCTTATTGACCATTATACTTGAGGAATAAAACTTTAGGGTTCAATACTTTATTTAAAGCTCCGATCTTGTCTTATGGATAAATATTTTGGATGCTTAGGTAGGCCATGTATCTTAGAGCTGATTTATCTAGGTTATCCTTACAAGCCACAACAATCTCTTACGAAGCACCTTGGCTAAGGGAGAGGTTGAAACTCAATAGGTTCATCTTCAAAGGTAAGTATTCCTAACTTTATTTGTCCTTTGTAAGAGTAGATAGATAATGAAGTATGTATTATTCTCTTCCTTGTATTAGGATTCCATATACATTGATGTGAGTATAGGTATCTAATGCATGTTTAGTTTAGTTTTTTTTTTTTTTTTTTAATTTAACCCCCACTTTGTGCCACAAGTTTTGGTGCGCATTAGATTAGTTTACTTTTATTGTTATTAGAATAATTTACTTTCTTATTTATTAGCATTAGTGAATATAAAATCATAGGGATATTTTAGGGTTATTATGTGATTTGGTTATACTATAGGCTTTGGAACCCTTTCTACCATGATGTATTGTGATAAATGATACAAGTGATCCCCTAATTGGGTCTCATAGATCCCCATATTGGTCATGCTCTCACTTAACAAAGGTATACACAATCAAAAGTGTAGATGCAATTTATCTTATCTAATATAGGATTAATTCATTGTGGATCATGAAATTATGATTGTATACATTCTAGTGAACTTGATGTGAATCAAACCTTTTCATGATTTGTTCACTTTTTCTTTCACTTATTTCATTATTTTTATCATATATTTTGAATGACTGGATCAATTTTTTTGACCCAATTATTTATCTTTGTGCATAGGTTTTCATGTTTCCAAACTAATAGGTCAATCAGGTCCACCTAGTGCATTTTTAAACATCTTGTTCAACCTACTAGGTCAACCAGGTCAACCTAGTGTATTTTTAATAGGTTTCTGTATTGCTTAGTCAACCAACATGACCTAATTTATAGTTTTTTCTAGTTTTATCCAATTTTATTGATCAATAATATTATTCATTTTCATCTTTGATCCACTTGGGTTAGTTAATACTTCTCTATATATTTTTTTATTTACTTTTCTTTCATAGTTTGTAGTCTTTAAAACTACTTTGGCATAGTCAACTAAGTCAACCTAGTTGACCTATTTTTGTGTTTTTTCATAACTTGATATCAAATTTATCATCTTAAATACATAATAATTAATCCAACACATTTTATGGTTTATAAAATATATAAGTAGAACTAAAGATATAATCAAAACAAGAAATCAACCCGTATCGATTGTACTAGGTCGACCCTATCGACCTAGTATATTTTTCAATCCCTATGCACTGTACTAGGTTGACTTGGCTAATTTAGCACTATTTTTAGCCTCGTTTACCTTTTCTTCTAGTCTCTATACATTGTACTAGATCAACTTAGTTGACCTTGCATAGTTTTACAATCTCTATTTTTGCACTACGTCAACCTAGTACTATTTTCTGTCACTTGTTATTCTCCTTGTGTGGTTATCTAGTATTGTTTCATCATGATGACATATTCTCAGCCTTCCATTAGTCTAGATAATTAAATTATTAATTAATTAGATAATAAAATCACTTTTTTCATTACTTCTAATGAAACTATCCAATTTATTCCTTCTCCTTCTCCTAAGCCTAAACCACTCACTACACAATGCATTGTAATTGAGATCCTTCATCATAATTCTCCTCCTCATACCAATGTTATAAATCCTTCATCACATCATACCAATACAATTAAAAATATAGATGGTTCCTAAATTCTCAAAAACCTTGATGATAATAGTATTTACACTCCTCACAAGAATGGTGTCTTGACTAAGCTTCCTTCTTCTTCTACCACACTTAAGACAATTAACACCAATGTTTGGAATCCTCTACCTACAAATAATCTTACTCCCACAAATAATAATAATTATCTTCATATCAAAAATAATACCCCACCTTTAAATCCACCTATTGATACAACTCAACTTATTACATAATTCACATAACAAATGAACATCATGAAAATAACCAATACATCTCAAATGATGAGCATGCAACATCACTTATGCAACATGATTAGTCAACCATCTCAAGTCATCATGTCTCAACCAACTCAAAATATTTTATCTCCTCCTCTTAGAGATGATAATGGGAATGCCATCCCTTAATCTCCAATGAATAATAAAATGCTTCAACATATTCAAAATGAACCTTTAGCCCCATTCATTACATCCATAAATTTGGAAACATTTCTCCAACTATCACATATAATGGGACTAAGGACCCTACTATCTTTCTTAAGTATTTTGGTAATCTCTATAAGGAATAGATCCAAACTAAAACCTTTTTTACCACCAAGATCTTATATAAAACCTTTGTTGGTGATGTAATTTAATGGTACAACCAACTACCTATACATTCCATCTCACGACTAGAGGATTTATTCAATGCTCTAGAAAAGGAATTCTAATATGATGACCTTCCTAAAAATTACCTTAGCTATTTCATCAATGCCAAACAAGTTCCTAATGAATCTGATCATTATTTCATCAAGTGATATAAGTCTCTTGCTCATAAAGTAGACCATAAAATGAATTATGACACTCTTATAAAACTATTTATCACTACTCTTAAACCTTCTCTTCAATATAAATTTTGAATTTTTTGACCAAAAAATCTACAATAAGCCTTAGACCAAGAAAAAAGACAAGTCTTTATTATGACTCAATTTAAACACCTCAATTAACTAATAAAGCATCTTTCCAATCTTCTTCTCATATCATTAATTTATCCAAGTTTCCCAAGCTCACACTGAAGCATCTAATTCAACCAATTTTAACCCAACCCACCCTCACTTGAGTCTAGAACAACTTAAAGATAAATTTCCAGCTTCTAAACCCATGAACTTTGATCCTTCCAAACCTCCTCCAAAGTGGTACAATCCAAATAAATTTTGTTGGTGGCATGCTAATATAGGTCACTCTTATGATTCTTGACATGATATAAATTGATTTCTTATTTCTTCCTTTTTTGTTCAACATTTCAATATTGATATTCTCACTAAATAATGTTATCAAGACTATCTTCAATCTACTCAAAATCAATCTCAAGAACAACAATCACATCAACATAAACTACCTAATGAACAAACCTCATCCACTAATTTTTTTAAAACCATAATTGATCCTTCTTCTTATACTAATAAGGAAATAATATCTAACATGGACACCTTTAAACATATTGTTGCATCCATTTAGCCTTATCCTCTTAGGTCACATGTACAAAAAGAGTACCTAGTTAAAATTCCTACTCTAAAGCATATCATCCATGGTCTTCGTTTACCTCCTTTATCTCCTCATACCTATCCTACACATCATATGTCCCATTTAACCTCCTTAAAATCTAATAAACCAACACATTTAACTATTTACAAATGCACCTATCAACCGAATGCAAATCATTCTAATGGTTCAATATCAGCTCATTCCAACTCACATGTTAGGGAGTATTGTGATTCCCATCCACATATCCATTCAAAATTTAGAACATATTATGATTCTCATCCCTACATCCACTTACCCTTTGGGGCATCTTGTGATTCTCACTCTTCTTCTCTAATGCATAATAACAAACATATCCATCTTCAAGAAACCTTTCGAAACTTATAGACTTATCTTTTACATGCTCATCCTTGATACAAATGTTAGCATAGGTATTCCTTGTTCTTTTTGTCTCATGTTTCTTTGTTTTTATGTATTTTTCTTCTTTTAATTTCACTCTCCTAGGAATCATGATTTTAATTTATGTTCTTTTGGATTTCTTACACATCACATTTGGTATTTGATTTCATTTCTCCCTTATGTATCTCTTTTATTTTTTTTAATCTTTTTATTTCATTCTTTGACTTAATAGATTTATGATCATTTTTGCCTCTTTATTTATCATTTACCTCTTGATGTACCATAGTCTTCTTTATCTTATTGAATTTTATCTTTTTGATACTCTCATGGGTCTCTCTTTTATGAGTTGCTTTATAAGACTATGGATAGGACCCGACCCTCATAAAATTAGCATTATTTTCTTATTCTTTATGATCCTTATTATTAGACATTAGGTTTTTCTTCTTTTTCTAGATTAAATTTGCATAAAAATCTATGTTAGAATGTTTTCATTCACTTCCTTCTTTATTATGATAAGGAATCACACTTTAGTGTTATTGTATCCTTTTTTTCCCTTTATCACATTTTCTGATTTGAAGAAATTAAAATTGTTCCATGTGTCATTACTCTTTATTTCCCCCTTTTCTTTCACCTCGCATTGGTTAAAACAAGGTTAAAGTCAAGATAGCACTTTTATTTCACCTAAATTTATGAGACTCTTAGACCCTATGCTCTTTTAAGTTTCTCTCTCTTCACAACCTTGTACATGGTTTAAAATGAAATTCATCTTTAGCACCCATGTTTAGTTTTCCAAATTTTTATGAAGGAGGAATAGAAAAATCCATTAAGAAAGTTAAAAGCCAAATCATTTGAAATAAAAGGTAATGATATCTAAAATGCAACATACAATTCTCAAAATTCAAATTCACACCAAAATACATGATTACAAGAACATATTCTATCTATAATCAAATATAAAACTCCACAATTAGCTTCATATAGAGCCAAAGTCCTTTGGGGTATGGTAGGCCAATAGATTGGAATAAGGGAATTCAAAAAAAAAATCTATAGTGATACCTAGTTTCTCTTGTAAGTACCCAATCTTTACAATAGAATGAAGGCTTTGTAAGGGGTCTTAAATAATGGGTAACACATCATGGGGAGGTAGGTCCATTTTAATTTTCATGTATATAGCCTTCATGGGATGATCTATATACTCCATTTGTTGATCCAAGACTTATGTCGGTAAGAGAATTTCTTCATAAGTCCTTAAGTTTGAAAGTCCTCTTGTTTTGACAAACCTAATTTGAGTGTCTTGAGTTTGATAAAGAGTTATCTTTACCTTGGTTTCTCCTTTGTTTTCCCCTCTATCCATTTCATCTCGCCCATTGATAGCCAAATTATGATTCCATTTTTTTCCCCTCTTCTATTATTCTCTCTTATTCATTTCTTAAAAACATGCTAGCACTACTTTGTTTTATTTTTATCTATCCTTAGATAAAAACAACATGTTTGAGTAACTATGGATCACTCTTTTCTTTCATTTTCACTATTATACTACCCTTCTATTTTGGACAACTAAGTTCACACCCTTTTATCATTGTTACATGTTTCTCTTTATGTATGCCTTCTTCATGTTTGTCTTACATCTTGACTTAAATTTCATTCAACATTCTTTCATATTTTTATTTATGTTTTTATTTTGCCTATCTTACATAAGATTACTTTTTACCTTCTTACATATCTTTGTTTAAGTTTTATTGCATTGATATTTCATAGTTCATTCATGTTTTACATGCTTCCCAACATGATTTAGTACGTTATACATTCCTTTTTGCCATTTATGTTTTACATATTTTCTAATGTGATTTACCATGTTTTCCTATCATTTGTCATTCATTTTCCATCCTTTTTATCATTCATTTTCCTTAAATATTTAAATTTTGCCGTAAAAATCCTAATTTGCCAAATTTTATTAAAATACCAGTTTAAATATCATATACCTATCTTCCAATTTTTTTGATTTTTGGCAATTTTTTTGCTCTAACTTCTATAGGTTTACCTAGTGTGCTTTACATTGGATGCCTTCAAATTTTTATAGTATTCTTCTTTATCTAAAACACTAAGGTAAGTTAAAGGTATGTATTTTTCAATTCAGTCCTTTCATTTATCATATTTTCTTCTTACTACACCATACTTAGCATCAATGTTATGTGTTATCATGTTCTATGTTCAAAGCACCATCTTGTGTTCCACTTATGTGACACGTGATGAGATTCAATTGGGGCATATGTATACACATAATATTTTAAAAATTGTATTGATTAATGACACTTTGTATCTCGATATAACCTATCGAGTCTTTATCTCTCTAAGTGTATACCTTATGGGGTGCACTGGGAAAGGGGTGGGCAAACCATCAGTGCTTCATAAGATTGTTGTTCCTTTTGCCACTTGATATCTACACATTAGTTCCATAAAACCATGAACCCTAGGCTTGTTCTTTTATTTCCTATCTATTCTAGTCATTATCATGATTTATTCCTTCATTTCTTGCCTTATTACACTTTTACCTATTCAGTACACTAGGTTAACCTAGTTGACCTAGTGTATTTTGGGGACACTTTAGCTATTTTGACTTGTTTACATCCTGACCAACCTAGCACAAAATTTAGGCATTAGCTCAAGAACGTACTAGGTCAATCTGGTTGACCTAGTACAATTGACATGTCTGAATGGTTTTTAGGCAAGATAGTACTATATATACAAGGTTATTTCCCACCATTTATAAGAATAAAATAATCAAGCAAAGAAGTGTGAATGAATATTTTCTTATTGACCATTCTACTTGAATAAAGATTTAGGGTTCAATAATTTCTTTAGAGATCTAGTTTTGCCTTGTGGAGAAGTCTTTTGGATTTTTAGGTAGGTCTTATATCTTAGAGCTGATTTATCTTGGTTATCCTTATAAGCCATAAAAATATCTTACAAAGTACCTTGGCCAAGGGAGAGGTTGAGCCTCGATAGGTTCATATTCAAAGGTAATTATTCCTAACTTTATTTCTCCTTTATAAGAGTAGATAGATAATGTAATATGTATTCTTATCTTCCATGTATTAGGATTATATATATATATATATATATTGACATGAGTATAGGTCTCCTATGCATGTTTAGTTTAGTTTTTATTTATTTATTTTGTTCTAACCCCCACCCTGTGCCACAAGCTCTGGTGCACACTAGATTAATTTACTTTCTTGTTTAATAGCATAAGTGAATATCAAATCATAGGGCTCTTTTAGGGTTGTTGTGTGATTTTATTAGACTATAAGAATTGGAAACCTTCCTAGCATGATGTGTTGTGACAAATGATATAAGTGATCCCCTAATTAGGTCTAGCATATCCCCATATTGGTCATGTTTCAGCTTAACGAGTGTATACCCAATCGAAAGTGTAGGTGTGCTCTTTCTTATCCAATCTAGGATTAATTCATTGTGCATCATGCAATTACAATTGCATACACATACTATAATAAAAATCATCTCAGTGGATCTTATAAGAAATGGTATCATGATAGTTTTCCATGTTCACTTGAAAATTTCTAATCTATCGAAATATTATCCAAATGTAGAGTAATTAAATTACAAATGAATTTTAATCCCTTCTAGTTAGGATGTGCATCTCCATACTAGTAGGTATCCTTAATTCATTCCTATCCTCTGTACTAGCTTACTTTTACTCTATGATTATAAATTCAATATGTCATCCCCCTTTTCTAATTTTATTTATTGTCCCAAACCGTAGTGCCAATGATTATAAATACCTTTGGTCAAATCACTGTGTTTTGATCTATCAGGATGTTATGATTATAAACACCTTTAGGTCAATCTTATCATTTTCTTGCCTTATATGGGCATGTTTTCATTGTGATAATGATTATAACTACCTTTAGTCAAATCATTGTCTCAATCTACCTAATTTAGGAATTTTTTATTGAACTAATGGTTATAACTACCTTTGTGAAAATCATTATTTTCACCTTGTTATGTCGATGATTATAACCAACTTCAATTAAATCATAATTTTTATATGACCTATTATGATATCTCACTGTGCCACTAATTATAACCATTTTTGGGCAAAGTAGTCTTTTTCCACCCCATTTTACCTTTTGGTCACATTATTTCTTTCTTTTTGAGGGATTTTTCACTGACCTTAATTACCTCTCACTCCTTTGAGGGGGAATCCAAGGCTCATTCATCCCCTTCTGGGGCATTAAGCATTAACAAATTATTCATTATTTGAGAAGATGTTACTATGCCTATAAATTTCAATGCCTTCCCAAATAGGGGAAAATAGTAAACACCCCATTCTAGCCACAACTGGATTCTAGCTAGACTTTGGATTTATTTATACCAAATATTGTAAATTAAGCCTAGGAATTATTGAACATCTCAATTTTATCTAAACATTAGATCTTATTGATCAGAATCATGTTGAGGCATCCCTATTTAGGATATTATTCTATACATAACAATAAAATCTCATGGATTCATCTTTAGTGACCTTATGGCCTAGTAGCTGACAATTTGGCCTTTGGACCCATTAAGCGGGGCACATGAATAATTCTTAAAGTGAAAAAATGCCGAGTAGAATGAATTAAGTAATCAAAATAATTTAAATACTTAAGTCTATTTGCATATGCAATTAGTGAAAACACATTTTGTAAAAAGGAAAATTTAATAAATATGAGGTCATGATGACATCATCATATTTAAATTCAAATAATTAAAATATCTCTCTAAATGTAATAAATTTAAAAATGAAGAATCATGCTTAATAAATGGGATCTCTATCCCAAATATGAATTACATGTCCCCTCCTTAACTCAACTAGGGTTAGTTTGAACTCAAATACAGTTAAATCTAACCTACTACACTTGGATTAGAGTTAGTCTTGGAGCTATAAATAGAAGGCATCTCTCATGGATCTATAAGCTTTCTAGTTTAATGTTATTATGATAGAATACTTCAAAAAAGATTCATTATTATAGTGTTATCATTCCCATTTTCTAATACAATCCAAGACAACAACAATATTACCAAGGTTCTACGAGAAGGTGAATTGATGTAGCTTCATTAATAAATATTTCTTGAGCACACAACCAAGCACATCAACACATTTCCAAGTCACAACACTTGATCTCATAGAAGGTAAAATCTCTTGTTTTGCTTTCAATTTGTTAGTTAATTATGCAGTTCTCTAACTCTTTGAGTTTTTAGGCTATAGGTGTTAGTTTTTAGTGTGTTTGTTTTTATTTGATTTATTTAATAACCCCATACTAATATCCCATATATGGATTTTCTTGGTCACAATGTGCATCTGAATCATATAACTACACAATTTGACCAATTTGAAAATTATGTAAGTGTGGAGAGAATGTTTCCAAAACATGCCCCCACTATAACTTAAAACTAATAACTAGTGTAATTATGGAAAACATGTCCCTATTGTATATCTAAATTTGTAAAGAATGTGGAATCTATGCATCTATGAGAGTCCCCCACTAATATGACCCTATTTTGAAGTAAGGGGAAGTAGGAACTAGTAGTCACCATACCCCAAAAGGATAAAATAAATTTATAATCTTTGTATTAATCATTTAACATATTAAAAAAACATGTAAGTAGATATATCATTGAATCATACAAAATTTATAACATCAAGTCTTAAGATGCATGATGTGAATCATGGAATCATATAGATAGTAACAATATAGGGTTAAAAAGTAATCAAACACACACACAAGAGAAATCAAAATTAAATCAAAGATAATAGTCAAAGATACTGTAATAAAGGTGCATGTTCAAATTCCACACAATCGAAGGGACATGACTTATTAAAATGTACAAGAAAGGAAGAATGACATATTTAAATATCAAAATGCAATAAACACTAACATATTCAAATTTAAAAGAGGCAAATGAAGACACATGGGATGCAAACAAAGGATCATATTCAAATTAATACATAAGCAAATCAAGACATTCAAGAAAGTGCATAAAGGAAAATTATAAGTAACTAACATAAACATATCATAGTAGTCTATAGATAAATGCGTTAGAAAAAAATGTTAAGTACATAAAATATAAAGTACATTGTGAAAGATATAATCATGGATAAATGCATGTGTAAGTACATAAGATGAAACATGATAATATAAAGTGACCATATAATGATATATGTGGGTGTATTATGATCAAAGAAGTGGATTATCCCATTTTCCAAATGACATGAGTATAAGGAAGGACCAAAATATAGAAGTTCATAAATCATATATCTATGTATGCCTAAATAATAGTTAAAAATATGTGTGAAACATAGGTGTATATATAAATAAATGATATTCTATCCACTAACATGAGACCAAAAATAAAGATGCCAAGAAAATAATATAACATTTAAATGCTAAAAATATTTTTGAATTATTGATGTTTATGATTTTTTGGTATTTTTTGAAAATATTTGAATGAAAGGAGATCAATTTTCTCATTCAGAAGATAAAGGGATATCTAGTAGCCCACATGGATCTTATGTGTGCCATCACTTATTACACTCTATCATTTTTAATGTTTTGATGTACTTTGGTAAATTAGTTCTATTTTTTGCTACTTTTAGTTTTTCATTGTATCCATCATGTGGCACATGAATTTATCTATCTTGAAACTAGAAGATAAGGCACATTTTGATAATATATATTATCATTTTCATATCAGCTAACATAGACTGGAAAATTAAGTGTGAAATATTGGTTTATATTCATTACCCATATAATAGAATGAATAATTTTTAGTCCACATGTTATAGGTAATAATATGTATCCAAGAGATTATGGAATTAATAGAGACTTTTTTTAGCTCATCAATATCACATCTCAACTTCTAAAAAAATTCACATCACAAAGTGAGTTCCAACTTGTATCAATTTAAATATCTATATAATGTACCCCATCAATATTTATAGTAATTTTAAAGGCTTCATGCCTTAGTCTCCTTTGATGGTTCTCATTTGAAAGATTAGAAGTGTTAGGTTGTTTATATTTTTTTAGACATAACTTGTATGTGTATTTCATATTTGTATTTTTGAATTTTTATTTTTATTGCACCACACTGGTTCATATTATGGCTAAGGACCCAATGATAATTCCAATTTGGTAATCCATCTTTTAAGAAATTTTGAATTCTTGATCAATGTCTAGTCGAAAGTAAAGATATCATCATACGTTCAAATAACATAAAAAGTATGGTATGTGACATATCTTGGTTTTTCATGATCTATATAATTGGTTGTGGAATATTATTAGAGACCTCCACATTATTATTATCATTTATCTACATTGTGTTGGTTGAATATTTTGTCTATCAGCGTACTGGTAAACAAAATAGGTTTGATCAGCCAAAGTAAGAAGATTAGTCATCCAAATGTGTAAGTTTATCACATTAGAAGGAGGCTGCTCTCTCCTCTCATCAAGGGGAGGTTCCCTGTGGATATGCTATATATATGTATAGATATAAAATAATACTCAAGGGTAGATCAAGCCATCCATCTCTCTTTATTCAGAGATGATGTGTGTAAAACAAAGGAAAAACTCAAGGGAAATGATAGACAATACTCCTCTTCTTTCAGAAGAACTATTAAGCCAGCCATAAGAATACTCCTGGAAATAAAAGTAGAATGTAACTAAGGGTCTAGTAACTAGCAAATCGAGATATAGCACAAAGTATCCACCTGAAATGCTCAAGAGTAATATACAAAGGACAATGAGGGCATAAAGTCTTCTCAAAGTCCTTTACACAACAATAAAAAGAAAACACACTGAAGGCAGCTATGGCAGGACAAAGTCTCTTTACAGTTGATTCTTCAGGACACCTTCTTGACTATTTTTACTACTCCTTGTTAAATTAATGGAACAAAAAATATATCAAGAAAAAAGACATAAGAATAGTTTCCTTAATAACAAATAAATCACAACACAAAGTCTGAAAAAATTCCTTGCTTTCTTATTCCAGTAACAAAATATGATTAACAGACTAAGCACAAAGTCTCAATGATGCCTCTATATTTGGGCAAAGTTTCATTCAGATTGTCAAAAAAGTGATGCCTTTACAATGAAAGAAAGTCCCTTATATAGCCACTTCAAGAAGCACTCAAGAACAGTAATACATCATGATGCATTGGGAACTATTAGGAAAATAGGCTAGAACTTTGAGGCATTTTACCCATTTCATCTTCTCAATTTAGATAGAAAAGCCATGTAATTGAAAGATTGCAACTTTTAATGTCCACCTGGCGGTCTGATCTTGTTTTCATCATTCCTCCTTTCTGGTTAATTGAATCAGGTCCTGGATTCATTCATTGTTCTACCTTTCCTCACTTTTTGCTAGTTTTGGTCTTGAATTCTGAGAATGCATTCAGGTCTATGAATTCAAAGGATCAATGGCTATTTCATTGTCTTCAATTTGATGTTTGCGAGCTTGTCACTATGTTTCCAATGGCTAGTCAGCTGTGTTGAATTTGACATCTTCAGGCGCATCACCCCTTGGTCTTGTTTCAAATTTCAGCTTAGTATTCTTCCAGATTGGACTTGCCCTTTTGGGCCTTGAGAAATGACCTGTGTTGAGTTAGAATAGCCCTTTACTTTGGCCATCGAGAGTCCCCCACAAGGGCACCTGCCCTTCGGGGTCCTTCAGCAGCCCTTTACCTTGACAGTTCTCATAGACAAATCCTTGAGATTTATCCCATGAACATTTCCTTCAGGCAAATTCTTGGGTGTTTTCCCCTGTGGGTAATTTTTGTAGACATTTTCCCCGCGGACATTTTCTCAAGGAAAATTCTTGTGGACAAAAGTCTGTGGAAAATTCCCACGGACAAAAAGCCTAGGGAAAATTCTTGTGGAAGAAAATCTATGGAATTATTTGTTCCACAAAGTCTTTGATTGATCTTCAAATTTTTCACACCCATGACCACTTAGAATTATTTTAGACTTTTCATCCGAAGGAATTCCTTCGGACACAAATTTGAAAGAATTAAGTCTTAGCCAATTTTTAAATGCCTTAAACAAATCTGAAAGAATTACCTTTTAGCTTCCTTGAAAATGATCCTTCTAAAGGGTGCTTTTATTGATTAAGTGTCCTCCATAAGGGCACTTGTCCTTCAGAAAGCTTCCTTTGGCATTGAACCATCCTTTTGAACTTTGGCGATGAACCTTGAGGCATTGAACCAAGATGTTGAACCAATCGGTTGAACCAAAGGATGAACTGAAAGAATGAACCAACTAAGTGAACTATTTGGTTGAACCAAAAGATGCTAAAATAAAGGGAATGAACCACCTGAGTGAAATAAAGCATTGAACCGCTTGGTTGAACTGAGCCATTAAACCATTCCTTTGGTTGAATTGAACCGACTGTTGAACCTTGAACCCATTGAACCTTTGAACCAAAGTGGTTCAATGGTTCAACAGTTCAAGCCACCTTAATTTGGCCAAGTGTTTGAAATTTGATGAACCAATTAAAGTGATTGAACTTTGAACCTTGATGAAGTGCTTAACTCTTGCCAAAGACATTGAACTTGTTAAACCTTAAACCTGTTAAACCTGTTATTGGTGTTTGTTGATGGAGAATTATGTTTGACCAAGGCACTAAAATAGTCCTAAAAAATGACTAAGTGTTGAAAAACTAATTCTTTTGATTGAAACCACCTGTAGAAGCCTTTGAACCTATAAAAATGAACCTACCTATAGAGTTTGTAGATTTTCCTTTCCTTGCACAGTCCATAGATTTTTCTTCCTACTAAGTCCATAGATTCAAGCCTGCAGAGACCGTAGATTTTTTGAGAAGCTTAGAAAATGAGGAATTTGAATGTCTAGGATAGATTTTGAAAATGGAAGATACTATTTTGGTCTGTAAGACTAAAACATTTCAAATGTTGTCCCAAAAATGACAGCTATTTTTGGGGGACAACAGTTGGCTCCAGTTGGGGAACTTATGTCAATTGCAAAATGAATTAAAAGGAGTAAAATCCAAAATTTAAAATGTCTTCATGTGTACCATTGGGCTTTGGAGTCATGCTACCCAAAAATGAAAGGCATAAAAAAGAAAATAAACAAAACAAAACAAAATTAAAAGCTATACAAATATACATATGTACAGATAAAATGATCTGATACTTCAAGAATTGAAGTATTTCAGATGTTGTTTCCTAAGAGTCAGTGAAAATAGTGCCATCTTGGTAAACCAGCAAGAAGACATTTTTTCCCCAGAAATGGTGATGGGCGAATGGAGCTCTCCACCAGGAAACCCATTTTTTGTGTCTTCTTGGCCTTTTCTTCTTCTTGTTCCAAGGTAGGATGTGATATTCAAACCAAAAACCATCACTCCTTCCTTTCTTGGTGAAAGATCCCTTTGTCTAATTTTGATTTGTAGCAGCATGGTCCACCATCATAAGTTGTTGTTCTATTAGTCCAGTCTAACACATGATTAGATTGTCTGAGTCAAACTCCTGACAATCTGTCAGATTAACATTTCCTTTGATGTGAAGGAGTTTGACTTCTTCATCGAGAAATCTTTAATTTAGGCCACAAAGATTCATATCCAGCTATGTTGTTGGTGTTGTTAACTTGCAAATTACATGAAGGAATAATATCTCTTTGAGGAGATATCAAAATAGTCCCAACTCCATCATTGGTGGAAGAATTGTTGTCATCATCAGAAGTTGATCTCTTATCAGATTTCTCTTCATTAGAGATGGAAGATCCTCCCTTGTTTATACTGTGCTCTACCAATTCTCTTGAAGTCTTGTTTGGATCAATTCCTAGATTGTTATCTATAGGACTTTCATTTATAGGAACATGAGCATCCTCTATGGTAAAGAAATAATTACCCCTACATGAAGATTCAAATAGAACTTGTGTTGTAGGGGATGATGTTTGGGTAACCACATATTTTGCCTCCTTTTTAAGGAGCAATCTCTTTATCATGCCTTGGATAGGGATCCTTGCCTCAGATAGATCCATGTTCAGTTCTCCTCCCATGTCCTTGCAAAAATTTCATCCAAGCAAAATGCCATAAGATGCTGGGACGTCAGCAACCAAGACAGTCATCTTAATCCTCTTGTCTGGAAAGGCTACAAATGCAAATTGGGCATCTTTGATTTGCCCTATAAATGGTACTTGCATGTTCTCCATGGAGAAACATCTCCTAAATGTCTTGGTCAGTGTGAAACCAAGAGACTCAGGGACTTTAGTAGGCATGACATTATCAGATCTACCTAAGTCTATTATACAGTTACTCAGCTTGTGACCATTGATTAATAGGGAAACATAGAAGGGTTCTATTTTCTAAGAGTAGCTGGAGGAGTAATGACCAGATTATTTGGAATAGGTGTATTCTTTAGAGAATCAAGAATTATTTTTTTAGTTTTTTGTCCTACAAGGACGGTTTGATTTTTAACATATTGAACCAGCTTATTTAGTTGATCTGGATTGGACTGCAAGTATTCAAATTTAGACATCTATATTTTTGTCTTTTTGACATGATAAATTATGTCAAATGGCTAAATCAAGCTAGGTACAAAGAAAGGTACTTCAATTTTTTGATTTTTAAGAGGGATGGGAGGTGGGCTAATTTGCGAATTGGGAGTATAAGGTGAAGGCAAAATGGATGTATTTACCTTTTGGGTGATGACCAAATCTTTTGATTGAAAAGGTAGAGCAGTCCCACATTTAGCAATTGTGATTGCTGGTTGAGGTTGTTCCTCTATCTTCTCTTTATCAGCTTGCTAGACTGATTGGTTTTAAGACTTTGTGAACACTACATATGATCCATCTGAAGCTTCTCCTTCACTTTTGAGTTCATCCTAGTAATTCAAGAAAATAATGTGGGAGTCACCAGCTGATTCTTCTTGATTGTCTTCAATGATATTAGCATCATTTTCTTGATTCAATTCAGGCTGGAAAAAAAATTTGATTCTGCTTCAAGGTATCCCATTACTAAATTGGTTGGAGGAGCTTCCAGGGCAAGTTTCCCTTGTGGGGGAGGGAGGCGATTTTGTTTCCCTTGGTTCCTGGCAACATTGCCTTGATATGACTGATTTTGGAATGTCCTTCTTTATGTAGGAGCAGAAGACATTCCTTGAGCCATTTTCCTTTTGAGAGCAAGCAACTCATTTGCTAATTTCTGCACCATTAGATCTGTGGTGCTTGTAGATGTAAATTCAGAAGATGATGAAGGTCTGTTTCTATTTGGATCTCTTCTTATCTTCCCTACTAAGATGAGATCATCTTCTACTTCAGTGGCCAAAAGTTGAGCTGTAGTGAGATCTATTTGACCAACATGTCTCAAGATAAAATTGACTTCAGGTAGCTGAGAATTAATGAAGAAACATTTGAGATTCTTAGTTGTAGGTCTAGCAATTACAGGGATTCTATTTCTCAATTTATCAAATTTAGCTATGAAGTCTCTCATAGGCTCATGAGGCTCTTTCTTCATCTGTGTAAGTTGAGCCAGAAGTGTATGTCCATCTTCTATAGGTTTGAATATGGCTTCAAACTTAGCTTTGAGAGTATTCCAATTAGTTTAGACTAAGCTTGTATATGGTAAAACCAATCTGTAGCATCACCTTGTAGTGTTTCAACAAAAAGTTTGACTGCTACATCTTCAAATTCTACTCCGATTACTCCACAAGCTATACTGAATGCTGTAATGTTTCATCAAGATGAACTTTCCCATCACCATAGAATTTAGGGAAATTCTTCCTAGAACTGTGTGGAAGCTCATGTAGAGGAAGAGTAAGATTGAGAGGACCAAAATCATTACCCCAAGGGCCTTGAACTACCATTATAGGATACTAAAAAGAAGGGATAACAAATCTCAAAGGGGTAATTATAGGCACAACTTTATCAACAGTTGAAGTAGATACTTCATCTGGTAATGGAGATCTAGCTTTAGTAAGAGGGAAGCTCTTAGTTTGTTGGAGATGAGATGGTGAAGGAAATAGATTAAAATCACTTTGATGTACTAGCTCAAACACAGGGTCAATGATACCTTTAGCCCTTTGGCTTCGTGTATACCTTCAATCTGCTAGATTGTGAAACAAAAATGGAAAAGAATTGACTTTGCTTTAGTTTGAAGCTTGAGGATTTAAACTGTGCGTTCTTTCCCGATTAGCATGGTGGTGAATGGATAGGATATAAATGGATAATGGGTATTTCCCCAGTGGAGTCGCCAAAAACTGTTGGTTGAATATTTTGTCTATCAGTGTACTAGTAAACAAAATAGGTTTGATTAGCTAAAGTAGGAAGATTAGTCATCCAAATGTGTAAGTTTATCACATTAGAAGGAGACTGCCCTCTCCTCTCATCAAGGGGAGGTTCCCTGTGGATATATATATATATATATATATATATATATATATATATATATATATGTATGTATGTATGTATGTATGTATGTATGTATGTATGTATGTATGTATAGACAAAAAATAATACTCAAGGGTAGATCAAGCCATCCATCGATCTTTCTTCAGAGATGATGTGTGTAAAACAAAGGAAAAACTCAAGGGAAATGATAGACAGTACTCCTCTTCTTTCAAAAGAACTATTTAGCCAGCCACAAGAATACTCCTGGAAATAAAAGCAAAATGTAACTGAAGGTCTAGTAACTAGCAAATCGAGATACAACACAAAGTCTCCACCTGAAATGCTCAAGAGTAATATACGAAGGACAATGAAGGCACAAAGTCTTCTCAAATTCCTTTACACAGCAATAAAAAAGAAAACACACTAAAGGTAGCTATGGGGGCACAAAGTCTCTCCACATTTGATTCTTCAGGACACCTTCCTAACTATTTTTACTACTCCTGCCTGTTAAATTAATGGAACAGAAAATATATCAAGGAAAAAGACATAAGAATAGTTTCCTTAATAATAAAGAAATCACAGCACAAAGTCTAAAAAAGTCCCTTGCTTTCTTATTCCAGTAATAAAATATGATTAACAGACTGAGCACAAAGTCTCAATGATGCCTCTCAATTTGGGCAGAGTTTCATTCAAATTGTCAAAAATGTGATGCCTTTACAATGAAAGAAAGTCCCTTATATAGCCACTTCAAGAAGGACTCGGGAATAGTAATACATCATGATGCATTGGGAACTATTACAAAAATAGGCTAGAACTTTGGGGCATTTTACCCCTTTGATCTTCTCAATGTAGATAAACAAGCCACACAATTGAAAGATTGCAACTTTCAATGTCCACCTGGCGGTCTGATCTTGTCTTCATCGTTCCTCCTCTTCTAGTTAATTGAATCAGGTCTTGGATTCATTCAATGTTCTACCTTTCCTTGCTTTTTGATGGTTTTGGTCTTAAATTTTGGGAATGCATTCAGGTCTATGAATTCAAAGGATCAACAGCTATTTCATTGTCTTCAATTTGACATTCACAAGCCCATCACTATGTTTCCAATAGCTAGTCAGTTATGTTAAATTTGATGTCTTTGGGCACATCACCCCTTGGTCTTCTTTTGGCTTTTGGCTTGGTATTCTTCTAGATTGGACTTGCCATTTTGAGCCTTGAGAAATGACCTATGTCAGGTCAAAATAGCCCTTTACTTTGGCCACTGAGAGTCCCCCGTAAGGGCACCTGCCCTTCGGGGTCCTTCGGTAGCCCTTTGCCTTGACAGTTCTTGCATAAAAATCCCTGAGCTTTCTCCCGTGAATGCTTCCTTTGGGAAAATTCCTAGGTGTTTTCCCCCGTGGGTAATTTCCATGGACATTTTCCCCGTGAACATTTCCCTGGGGAAAATTCCTGCAGACAAATGTTTGGGGAAAATTCCCACGGAATAAAATCCATGGAATTATTTGTTTCGCAAAGTCTTTGATTGATCTTCAGATTTTTCATGCACGCAGCCACTTAGAATTCTTTCAGACTTTTTGTCTGAAGGAATTCCTTTAAACAAAAATATGAAAGAATTAAGTCTTTGCCAATTTTTAAATGCCTTAAACAAAACTGAAATAATTACCAAGGAAGTTGAAAGGTAATTCTTTCAGATTTTTTAAAGGCATTTAAAAATTGGCTAAGGCTTAATTCTTTCAAATTTTTGTTTGAAGGAATTCCTTCAAACAAAAAGTCTAAAAGAATTCTAAGTGGTCGCAGGTACAAAAAATCTAAAGATCAATCAAAGACTTTGTGAAAAAAATAATTCCACAGATTTTCTTCCACGGGAATTTTCCTTGGGGTTTTTGTCCGCATAAATTTTCCTGAGACTTTTGTCCACAGAAATTTTCCCTAGGGAAATGTTTGTGGGGAAAATGTCCATGGACATTACCCATGGGGGAAAACACCTAGGAATTTTCCCGAAGGAAGTGTTCATGAGAGAAAGCCCAGGGATTTGTCTGCGGGAACTGTCAAGGCAAAGGGCTGCCGAAGGACCTCAAAGGGCAGTTGCCCTTATGAGGGACTCTTAGTAGCCAAAGTAAAGGGCTATTCTGACTCAATACAGGTCATTTCTCAAGGCCCAAAAGGGAAAGTCCAATATATAAGAATACCAAACTAAAAGCTGAAAGAAGACCAAGGGGTGATGCACCCAAAGACGTCAAATTCAACACAACCGACTAGCCATTAGAAACATACTGATGAGCTCACGAATGTCAAATTGAAGACAATGAAATAGCCATTAATCCTTTGAATTCATAGACTCAAATGCATTCCTAGAA
Source organism: Torreya grandis (assembly GCA_037957365.1). Lineage (NCBI taxonomy): Eukaryota > Viridiplantae > Streptophyta > Pinopsida > Cupressales > Taxaceae > Torreya > Torreya grandis. The sequence goes on from JARHVA010002643.1 coordinate 115,032, forward strand.
TTCAAGACCAAAACTAGCAGAAAGTGAGGAAAGGCAGAACAATGAATGAATCTAGGACCTGATTCAATTAACCAGAAAAGGACGAATGATGAAGACAAGATCAGACCACCAAGTGGACATTGAAAGTTGCAATCTTTCAATTACATGGCTTGTTTATCTACATTGAGAAGATCAAATGGGTAAAATTCCCCAAAATTCTAGCCTATTTTCCTAACAGTTCCCAATGCATCATGATGTATTACTGTTCTCGAGTCCTTCGTGAAGTGGCTATATAAGGGACTTTCTTTCATTGTAAAGGCATCACTTTTTTGACAATCTAAATGAAACTCTACCCAAATCAGGAGGCATCATTAAGACTTTGTGCTCAGTCTGTTAATCATATTTTGTTACTAGAATAAGAAAGCAAGGGACTTTTTCAGACTTTATGCTGTGATTTCTTTGTTATTAAGGAAACTATTCTTATGTCTTTTTCCTTGATATATTTTTTGATCCATTAATTTAACAAGTAGGAGTAGTAAAAATAGTCAGGAAGGTGTCCTAAAGAATCAATTGTGGAGAGAATTTGTGCCCCCATAGATGCCTTTAGTGTGTTTTCTTTTTATTGCTGTGTAAAGGACTTTGAGAGGACTTTGTGCCCTCATTGTCCTTCGTATATTACTCTTGAGCATTTCAGGTGGAGACTTTGTGATGTATCTCAATTTGCTAGTTACTAGACCCTTAGTTACATTATGCTTTTATTTCCAGGAGTATTCTTGTGGCTGGCTAAATAGTTCTTCTAAAAGAAGAGGAGTATTGTCTATCATTTCCCTTGAGTTTTTCCTTTGTTTTACACACATCATCTCTGAAGAAAGAGAGATGGATGGCTTGATCTACCCTTGAGTATTATTTTTTGTCTATAGATATATATATATAGCATATCCATAGGGAACCTCCCCTTGATGAGAGGAGAGAGTAGTCTCCTTCTGATGTGATAAACTTACACATTTGGACAACTAATCTTCCTACTTTGGTTGATCAGACCTATTTTGTTTACCAGTACGCTGATAGACAAAATATTCAACTAACACATTAAACTCTCATAAATCTAACCCCAATGTTTCTAATGAAGAAGAAATAATTGAATAAGAAACATTTACATTCTCATTCACTACCTTGTCTTTACCCTTATCTTGATTTGATTATGTATTCATATCTATCACATTGACCAATAAAGAAAGTGCAATTGTTTTATTCTCTTGTAGTTTTGGTATCATTGGTTATTGTTTCTCTACATTTTTGCTAATTACATTCAGAAAAAGAAGAAACTAAAGTTAAGGGTCAGGGGTTTGTATGTTACCCAAATTAAGTTGCACACTGTATCCAAGCATTGTAGGAGCTCCTCTTTGGTTGTGGAGGAAGACACCCGTAGATAGAAAGAAACTCAAACAAAGAAAATGTTAGACAAAGATATGGTGGACTACCAAGCTATATGCTTGGTCCTGGAAGCATAAAAACTTCCTTAAATGATAGTGCACTTTTTATGAAAAAGAGTGTTGTATAAAAGAAATGGTGAAAGACTAAGAAAGAGAAATAAAGATAACACATACCTATTCTCTGCAGTTAGTCTATCACAGTTGCCGATGTCAGTAGTCTTGTCGAGCTTAGTTGGTCAATGATACCGATGTTGGTTATTCTACCGATGTCGGTAGGGGCAATGGGCCTTAGACTAGTTTTGGATTATGTTTGTGGTCGACAGAAGAGTCTGTGGGGATTTAAAGGTTTGTGCAGGGTTATGAGAACGTTACTGAAGTCTGAGAAAGGGTGAGATAGAGGATAGGGGTGAAAAGAGGGTAAGGATAAAGGGAAGGCTTTTCAACCTCTCCAAGAAGAAGTTAGGTCTAGTTGATAGTATTTAGAAATAGTAAATAGAAACTAATTACTAATGTATTCTAAATACTGAAATAAGATAGAAGAATACTTAGCTCTGCTTGTGGCTAATGTCGAGGTCCTTGTGCAATGTTCCAATCCAATTTTGAGTGACTTATTCAGAGTTTCTATACCCAAGAGAGTGAAAGTCAAAGTCTGATGCTTGGTATCAGAGTGTGCACGTCGATGTGAAAGATTCCTGGGCCCAGCTCAAGGTTAGAACTCAGGTTATGTAATCAACATTGGTGATCCTGCTGGCATCGGCTGACAGTTGACCGAAGTTAGTGGATAGAGAATGGATAAAAGGGCTCTTTACCTCATTTCTCCATCTGCCAAATGCATTTCCCATTGGAGAATAGTCAAAAGATGGGTTTATTAAGCACGAGAGTTATTTAGGAGGTTAGGATGGAGTGAGAATAGGTCATGGGTGACTCATAGGGTGAGAAATGGTCTAAGGGTGAGGTGTCCAAGGTGAGGTGTCTAGGGTGATGTCATTAATTTAAAATAAGTAGTTTATTTTAAATTAATAAGGTGTGTAAGTGGTTAGAAGGAGACCAAAGGGGGTTGACACAATATTTGTGTCTACATTTGCCCCTTTTGTCTTACTGGTTGTTCTGACGAACTACAAGATAAAAATAGGAGTAAGTTGCCCTAGGTATGGGATAAGGTGTAGGTTGCCCCAAGTATGGGATGAGGTATTACCCCTCAAAGTAGGTGTTGAGAGAGGGTAACCTGATATTGAGTGCCAATTTGATAGGCAGTGGATGGATATGGTGAAGTTGGAGTGTGAACATTGCAATAGTTGAGATTGCACATATACCACTTCACGTGATAGGTAAGTCAAATTATCATAGGCAATGTCAAGGAGCACTAAAATCAAAGTAACTAGTCTCTTGCTTTTTAGTCATAGCTAATTGGGTTAAACGATCAAAGTTGTAGCTCTAATGGTCGAGGAGGACTAAAATCAAACTAACTAGTCCCCAGCTTTTTGGTCGTAGCTGATTGGGTTAGATTGATCAAAGCTGTAGCTCCAATGGTCATCATGTTCCAATTATCCAAGCTAGGAAGTGCTCTTGGAAAACATGAAAATGTCACAAATATTAGGAATCAACTTGGGTGTGATCTGACAATAGGTGTGAAGGTTGTAATGTGGGTTGCATACAATTTGCTAACTATTCATGAGGTAGCATATATGCAATCAAAACAACCAAGGCAAAGTTGTCTCAAAAGTGGTCATGGTCGGAGAATATAGTCACAATCTCCAAGGTCATTGGTCAAGTTGGGCTGAGATATAAGTGATCTCAAGTGTTGTTTTTTGTGGGTAAGGGAGATGTATGTGATCTCTAATGTGCCCCATGAGAAGTCTAAGGTGACTTCTACAATGCCAAGGTTGATTGTTTGGTCATGATTTTGGACTAGGTTAGATAGTTGGTCCATTAGGTAAATGAACCAATGAATGGTCGAGCTAACCTCAGAAGACTTCGTGTCATTTGAGTGATGCCTACATAGCCCATGCAAGGGCCTCAGGCCAATGTAGTTCTCCCCAAAAGGGAAGAAGAGGGTAGGTTATGGATATATTTTGACTAGGTTAAATCATGGTTAAAGGTTATATGGTTGGTCCATCAGGTAGATGAACAAATGAATGGTTGAGCTAACCCCAAAAGGCTCTATGTCATCTGAGTGCTACCTACATAGCCCCTATTTTAAGGGCCTCAGGCCAATGTAGTTCTCCCTAAAAGGAAGGAAGAGTCAAAGAGGTTGATAAGTTGTATTGGTCTTTGTTGGTGTTTTTAGCATTTCCCATATGTGTGATGGTACATGCTTGAAATGATGAATGGATGATGATGTTACATCATTTTCCATATTGTGTTATGGTGTATTTTGTAACATTGGTTATGTGGTTTTTCATCCCTATCAATTTCCATATTGGTGATGGTGTATGCCAAAAATGAAATGAGTATGATGATGTTACAGCCTTTTCCATATTATGTGATGGTGTATTCTGTAACATTGGTTATATGGTTTTTCATCCCTAGCAATTTTCCATATTAGTGATGGTGTATGATAAAAATGAAATGAGTGTATGATGATGTTACAGCCTTTTCCATATTGTGTGATGGTGTATGTTGTAACATTGGTTATGTGGTTTTTCATCCTTAGCAATTTTCCATATTGGTGATGGTGTATGCTAAAAATGAAATGAGTTTATTTATGCTTCAACAAGTTTCCATATTGGTGATGGTATATGCTTGACATAAATTGTGTTTAGTTGATAGCTTCCATGTGTATTGTTTTCCATAGAAACTAGTGTGAATGGGCTAAGATAATTCATAATTTCATGATGTCATGTTAGTGGTTAGAAAATGTTTTGGATTGGTTTGGTTTGGTTTGGTTGGGTTGTATGTGATGAAGGTGTATAAGAAGTGAAAGGCGCGTTGTTTTTCATTGACAAGGACCATAATGATAGCATAGATAGGATTGTTGCAAACAAAAGCCCCATTCATGCATTACATCGTTTGAGCATTGGTTTGTTTTAGAAAAGTACTCTAATCACTTGACATTAAGTGAGCTCAAATCCCCTTGAGAATGTTGGGGTAATAGGTTTGATTATGTGAGATGTGAGGATAGCATAACCCTTTTTAGTAGGGATAACTTTGCCCCTTTTATAGGTGACCCTGAGAACAACTATAGGCAAGTCCATGACTTAATAGTTTGTCAGTCTTTTTTTTTTGGTAGACTGATCAATGCGGGAAGTCTACTTGGGGATGTTGTCTTGTTTTGTGGTCATGTGAAGCTGATCGATGCAGGAAGCTTCTAAGAGGGTGCTATTTATGTAGCAAAACTTGGGCATAGCCATCCTTCAAAGGAGTGGTCTATGTTTTACTTTATAAGTTTTGATGTCTTTGAATAGCTGTCCTTCAAGGGAGCAGTCTACTATGACCTTTTAATATTTTATTAGGCATCCCAGTTTTATATGTTTTTGACTGAGCTTTTAGTCATGGACTTGACTATAGAGGTTTAGAGGCTTCCCTTTTATTAGGAAAAAGCATTAATGCAAAAAGGGTTAACTAATGTTTGTAGGGAAAAAGGGTTGAAAGGAATAGGAATGAGGATGACGGGGGTTGCTCAAGGGACAAGCTCAAGTTAAACATCAAGTGAATGATTACTTGATTAACAGTAGAATGGTCAAAGATGCAAGGCATTAAGGGGCTCATGTTCTGGTCAGCCTTCAAGAGAAGATAGATGATAAGTGCCTAATCCATACTTGTGTGTTATGATATAAGGTCTAAGCCACTTAGGAGCAAACTTGCTTCATTTGCTTCTTTCCATATAGGTCATGTGTTGGTTTTCTTTAAGGACAAGATCTCTGATTTTGAAATCTCACTCTTTTAAATTTTGGTTGTAGGCATGGTTGATGTGGTTTTGGATGTGAAGTTGGTCAATGCTTGGTTGATGCTTGGTCAATGCTTTGTTGAGGTCATGATAGTCAGTATAAAGTCGAATTCCCCCAGTTGCTTTTGTGACAAGGAGAATGTTTGACACCCATTGCAGATAATTAATGGGTTGGATAAATGAGATAGAGAGAAGACATTGAAGCTCTTCTTTGACAAGGAGTGTGATGCGAGGATGCATCCTGTGAAGCTTTTGCCTAGCAGGCTTAGTTTAAGAGGGCAAGATCTTGATCTTCCAAGTTGGAGGTAGGAATCTCAGAATCACTGAAGGTGATGGCGGCAATGATTGGTAATGACTTGACTAAAGCAACCAGTGGTTGGGGGTCTTCAGGTTGGACCTCGACTGCCTATAAATCTTTGATCAAGGTTTGGTGATGTTGTGGAGAGCTTTGAATTACTATCATACAAAGATGTCTTCACAGGGGTTTGATGAATTTGTTTCACCATGGAGTCACGAATTACCCTAGAAGATGTTAGTTGGGATGTGCCCAAGATAGGAATCTTGGGTTTTGGTGGTTGAGAAGGCTTGACAAATGGATATGTCCAAGGGATAGAAACCTTCTCTTTTCCTTTATCCTTCCTGGTTTGTGACCTGGTGGCCACATTGATGGTGTTGATTTTGAACAAAGGGGGAGAAGGTGGTATAGGGACCATAGTCTTACGTTGAGATCCTGATTTAGGTGAGGATGTTTGGGAGACATGGGATGGTGTTGGTGGTTTGTTGAAAGGGTGGTCAAGAGGATCCTTAATGAAAGGGGTGTCCTTTTTCAAGTGTTGATGAATGAAAACCTTAAGAGCACAACAACGCTCAGTATCATGTCCAGGTGTGTGATGATATGCACAAAATTTAGTGTCATCAAACCAAGATGGTTTTGATTCGAGATTTGATGAGTGTGAAGGTGAGGAGGTTTGGGAGGCATGGGATGATGTCAGTAGTTTGTCAAAGGGGTGCTTAATGAGAAGGGTGCCTTTTTTTAGGTGTTGATGAATGACAACCTTAAGAGCACAACACTTTTCATTATCAAGCCCAGGTGTGTGATGATACGCACAGATTTGAGTGTCATCAAACCAAGATGGTTTTGGTCCAAGAGGTTGGTATGACTTAATTGGTGGGAGAACGATGCTAGAAGGCTACAAAAACTGGTGTAACAGCAAAGCATAGGAACCCACTAATGGGTCTGCACACTTTTTTGCAGTAGGGGTTGACAACTTCTTTTTAGGAGTTGTAGGAGGAGTTTTTTATACCATCTTTTTGTTTGGCGGTGTGGCCACTTGCGTAGATGGCACTTTCATGGTGAGAGGTGTAGAAATTTTTGGAGGAAGTATGTTTTTGATGGGTAGAGGGAGTAATGGAGGCATTTTTCCTTTGTTAGGTGTTGGAGTTGGGAGCACTCCTATTAAAGTAAATGAATGTGGGCCCAAAATAGAGGGAAATGGTGATGGTGGGGGAGGAATTATCTGTCGTGGTTTACCAACCTTCTTTAGTTTGGTGCGAGGACCTCTATTATGTGGGGTAAGGTTCAAGTCTACCTTCACTTGTGGGTGAATGAGGTTCGATACAAGGCAAACACTGAGATAAGTAATCTATTTCGATATGGTGGACACCTACAAGGGTTTGGGTTCAGATGTGGATGGTTGAGCTTCTGAAGATTTAAAATTGGAAGCCCAATTCTAGTTAGAGACTTTGAGGTGATTTGTCACGAAAGGGTTGGTAGTCGAAGCAGGATGTGTAAGATAAGGAGCCTTAAGTCACTCCCATAATGCCTCATGTTTTAGGTTCCTAAAATGAAGAAATCCTAAGTTTTCTACCAATCGAGAAAATGGTTTAGGTGATGTCACACGAGGTCTTGTAGATGGTCTTTTGGAGGATTTAGGTGATTGCGAGAGTGGAAATGTGTTAGACGTAGTGATCTCAGGCCAAAGGTGAGAGAAAACTATTACCAGATCTTCCTCAGCCGAAGTGGGTGAAGTGATAAGTTCTTCTCTCAATGGAGAAGGTATTGGAGAATGTGGCTCTTTGAGAGGATAGAGCACAAGGATGATCATGCCTTCCACGCTTGGTGTGGGAGTGTGGAAAGTATGCTCTTCGATTGGTAATAAGAAGGATGAGGGTGAGGCCACTGACGTTGGTATCGTCAAAGCATCCTCCAATATGGGAGAGGTCAAAGTAAACTCTCCTACGTGTGAAAGGGGGGTTGATGGAGGACTATCCTCCATCGGTGGAGGAAAAATAGGAGAGGAAGGTTCCTCTAAAGGGTGAAGTAGAGGGATTATGGCCTCTTCTACATGAGGGCGTGGGGTCTGAATGGTAAATTCTTCTAATGGTAGAAGAAGAGGGAAGGTCAGGATAAGAGGAATAGGTAACATGGGTTCTTCATGAGGTATAAGTATGTGTGGAGGAGGTGTTTGATGTTTTTGGGGTGATATGGGTAAAATAAACTCTTATACCCGTGGTGGAGGAATGGGTTGACTACCCTCTTCAGACTGTGGGAGAGGTTGGTCAGGAATAAAAGGAGAGATTGTGTTGACCATGCGTATGTTGCACTCTTGAGGGTCATTGGCCATGGTCTAAACATTATTTTGACTTGGGAGATGGTTAGGGAATGGTTACCTAAATACATCCATGTTTTGGTTAGCCAGCGCATTTGGGTTATCCAAAACAAGATCCCCCTTGTCTAACATGTCCTGGATAACGTTCTTGAAGGTTTTGAAATTATCTATGTCATGACCCTTAACACAATGATAATTACAAAATTCATTATCCCTATACCATGCAGGGATGGATTTTGAGGGGTCAAATTAGGGTGGTCAGATTTGAGGGAGATTGAGGACCCCCTATTGGAGTGTATTGACACTGTATATACCATTGTTGGAATTGTCTTGTGATACTTTATGATGTGGAAGGCTTGGATTGGTTAGTTGTGGTAGAATAAGATGATCTAAGTACCACAACATTTGCCAATCCCTTAGACTTGGAATGGGAAGAAGAAGGTTTAGAAGAGAAGGATCATTGGATTTTGTGTTGGTATTTTTACTACGCAATTTGACCTTGTCTTCTTCGATCGCACGAAGTTCAAGCTTTTGGGCCATGGTGAAAGCTTCATCAAATGTGCAAAATGTTTGGACCCACAAGGTGGATGAGATGTGCTTGGCACATGCTCTTGAAAAGAGCTAAATGAGCTCAGGTTGACGTAGTGAAAAGGAGAGTTGGTTGATTAAACCTCTCCAACAGGCAATGAAATCAGCTATTGATTCATCGTCAAATTGTCTAATATAATATAGGTCTATGATGGAGACCTTTTTAGTGATGTTGATTGAAAAGTGGTCAAGGAATAACTGAGCTAGTTGAGTGAAGGTAAAAAGAGAATGACTGGTAATAGAACTATACCAATCAAGGGTGGCACAAGAAAGTGACATGGGAAATGTGCAATGTAATAACGCATCATCGTGGGCTATGAGGTAACAAGCGTGTCTAAATGCTCATAAATGTTGTTGTGGGTCCTCTTTACTCTAAAAATGAGTAAATTTTGGGAGTTCCCACTGGCTAGGATATGGTCGAATAGGGACCGAAGGGTGGATGGGTTCATTGCATATTTTTTCATATGAAATAACATTGCTTGAACCTGAAATAGATGTCTCAAGGTTAGACATCTTATCCATTAGCATCTTGATTAGATCAGCTGATGGATTGGTAGGTGGAGCACCCCCTAGGTGTAAGGTACTTGGAAGATGTTGGAGGGGGCGTATGACGTACTTGGTTACATTTGTGTAGATGCAACATTCTGGTAGTTCATCATGGGGACTAATGTTGAGGCCAAGGGAGCTTGTGCCATGAAGTTGGAGGGCACAACTTGACTAGATGCCGCCAAAGGTGGTTAGATGGTGGTGACACTAGTAAAAGGATAGGTAGTCACTCTTGTATTTATGGGTGCAAGAGTGGGTGGGATAGATACAATCAAGTTCTAGAAAGGTGTCGAACTTGGTTGAATTGTTTTTGGTTGAGGGGGTATAGAAACCCCGATGGAGGTAGGTCTAGAAATAGAAGGGGAGGACAAATCTTGAACATTGGCCATGGTTGGGTTATTAGTTGAGGCAATGGCCTGAGTGACCATAGGTTGGGTAATGGAGGCTATTGATGTTATTTCCATTTCAACTAAGGAAGTTGGCATCCCAAAAATAGGATTCCCTAAAGGGTCTCACATTTGGCTTCTTACGAGATAGTGTTGGAGAGCCTTGACATTGAGGTCAAGGAATCTCTCAAAATTTTGATCCCCTTTGGGAATAATTAGAGGTTGATTGGGTGTTGGTTGGATAGGAGTATGCTCAGTGTTTGAAGTATACTCCATTAGGGGACTTGGTATGAAGGGTGAAGGTGGAAGTGGTTGTTGACTCACGTGGTCAACAAGAGTTTTGGCTTGACTACATGTCAAAACCATTCAAGGCAAAAGGGGATTCAGGTTCCAAAAACTATGTGTTTTAGTTTCAGAAAACCCAAAATTGTGTTTAACAACAAAAAATTTGGGTTTTAAGCTTGTTGTTTTGAAAAGAAAATTTGATTGACAGAGATCGACGTCAGTGGAAAAACCGATGTCGGTGAATTTATGTTGTCGACATCGATGGAATAACCGATGTTGGTGAAAATTAGTTGCCGACATCAGTGTAAAAACTGATATTAGTGTCCGTGTATTTCCAAAAACATAGAAAACTGATATTTTTTTGAAAGAAAGAGAAGTTCTGAGTTGTTTTTGGACCTCAAAATGCGACCTTACCAGCTCAAAAAAAATTAGATAAAAAGAGCAAAATAGATGATGGCAAGCAACCTCTAAACATTAAATTCTTAAGAATAAATTTTAGAGTCGTGGTGGCTTATGCCTTAGAAGAATATGTTTGGGAATTGGGCTTTTAGAACGGGTCCTAAAGAGGAAGTCTATGGTTGGTTTCGGGTTATGTTTTGGTGCTCAAAAATCTATGTTAGGTTTCGTATGTGGCCTGGTGCTAGGGGCTTGCTCCCTTCACTTCATGAACCCAGAGCTGAGTTGGGCCACTTAGCCAATATATACTTTGCCTATAGTTTATACTCTGCTAGAGAACAAAGTGGGTCCTCTTCTTGGTGGTGAAATCCAAGTAGGATCACCAGGAAGGGTAAGGTATCTTCTAGGTGATGAAATCCTAGTCGGGCCTTATCTCAAGTATGTTTAAATGTTTAATTTGATGTGTTTGTGGTCTGGTTGTGTAACATTTATGCACTATGATTTATTCATAATGCATTTTAATTACTAAATGAGCTAAATATGCATTCAAGCAAGAATGAAATGTAATAGTGTTTTTTAACCCCAAATTGAAATGTTTTGTTCAGATGCGAACAAGTGGAGAAAAGGTTAAGAGTATGAATTTTCACTACTCTAAGATGTAGGCAAGAAGTGACAAGAAGAAAAAGAAGGATGTTCTTTTTAACTTGTGCTAATGGTTTCTTTTCAAAATAAAGAGATAGAAGAAGGATGCAAGAAGAGGATATTTTTCCTAATGCATCTATATGAAAGTTTGCTTTTTAGAAGAATGAACCCAAGGAAAACTCTAGGGTCCCACCAGGCATGCCATAATGTTTCTCTACATTTTTTCTAATTACATTCAGAAGAAGAAGAAACTGAAGTTAAGGGTCAGGGGTTTGTATGTTACCCGGATTAAGTTGCACACCGTATCCAAGCATTGTAGGAGCTCCTCTTTGGCCGTGGAGGAAGACACCTATAGATAGAAAGAAAATCAAACAAAGAAAATGTTAGACAAAGATATGGTGGACTTCCAAGCTATATGCTCAGTCCCAGAAGCATAAAAACTTCCTTAAGGGATGATAGTCCACTTTTTATGAAAAAGAGTGTTGTATATAAGAAATGGTGAAAGACTAAGAAAGAGAAATAAAGATAATGCGTACCTATTCTCTACAGTTAGTCTGTTGTAGTTGATAATTTTGGTAGTCTTGCCGAGGTTAGTTGCTCAATGATACCGATGTCAGTTATTCTGTCGATGTTGGTGGGGGCATTGGGTCTTAGACTGGTTTTGGATTATGTCTGTGGTTGACTGAAGAGTCTATGGGGATTTAAAGGTTTTTGCAGGGTTATGAGAAGGTTATTGAAGTCTGAGGAAGGGTGAGATAGAGGATAGGGGTGAAGAGAGGGTAAGGATAAAGGGAAGGCTTTTTAGCCTCTCTAGGAAGAAGTCAGGTCTGGTTGATAGTATTTAGAGATGGTAAATAGAAACTAATTACTAATGTATTCTAAATACTGAAATAAGACATAAGAATACTTAGCTTTGCTTGTGGCTGATGTCAAGGTCCTCGTGCAATGTTCCAATCCAATCTGGAGTGACTTATGCAAAGTTTATCTACCCAAGAGAGTGAAATTCAAAGTCTGATGCTTGGTCTCACAGTGTGCACGTCGATGTGAAAGAGTCCCAGGCCTCACTCAAGGTTAGAACTCAGGTTATGTAACCGACGTCGGTGATCCCACCGGCATCGACTGACATCCTTTGATAGATAATGGGTAAAAGGGCTCTTTGGCCTGTTTCTCCATCTGCCAAGTGCATTTGCCATTGGAGAACGATCAAAAGATGGGTTTATTAAGCACGAGATTTAGTTAGGAGGTTAGGATGGAGTGAGAATAGGTCATGGGTGACTCATAGGGTGAGAAATGGTCTAAGGGTGAGGTGTCCAAGGTGAGGTGTCTAGGGTGATGTCATTAATTTAAAATAAGTAGTTTATTTTAAATTAATAAGGTGTGTAAGTGATTAGAAGGGGACCAAGGGGGGTCGACACAATATTGGTGTCTACAGTTATGTTAGTAATTATTCTTGATTTTTATGTGTATTCATGTAATCCTCAATGGTTATTTACATAGTATATTTTTGGTCACCCATAGATTTTATGAAAATCCCAAGCCTTGATGTTTTGTATTACATTTAAGAGATATAGAGTGAGTTATACCTTCCTCATTTTTACCCAATCCTTGTCCTCTATATCCATATTTTAGAAAATATTAAGGGCCAAAATCATATGATGGTGTTGTGGGGAGTAATGGTAAAGGATATTAATCTTCCTTAAGATGGACCAACTCATATTTTGAAATAGTGGGAACATGAACTTGATTAGAGGCATGATATCTACCCTCCTTCAAATATTTGAGATTGGATGCTTTATAATTTAGAATAACACAAGAGTAATGAATTTTTACCCCTTGTTTGATAGAATGTTTGAGAGCTTCAAAATCATATTAATCAAATAAATTAACATAATCCATGATGAGGGAGATAAAGAACACAAATATCATGATAAAGAAGGCAAGAAAAATATAATATATAATGATTATGTAATAATGATCTTCAAATATTGGGTTCACTAAATTTTTAAACCTAATATCTACATTTGGAAATCTAGGATTAAAGGGGTAGAGATAGACTACGGCATAAGGATGGTAGACTATATTTGAATTAGTCCAATTAATTTTCAAAATCTATATAAGTATATACTAAATTTATTATGCTAAGATATGCTAAAAATAGGAAGCAAAAATATACTATATATTATAATGATAATGAAAAAAAGATACTTAGCTAGCTTTAATGCTAATATAAATATAGATCTAGAACATGTAGAAAATAAACTAGATTTGGATTCTAGATCAGTCACCTAATTTTGTAAATTATACATATATAGATATGGACACTTATGTTGAGCTTGTAAATTTGCATCGATACTTCTGTCTGACTCAGATGCATGTGTATAATATATAATACCTAATGAAACTAGATGTAACAACCTAGATGCTTCTAGTTTTTTATGTCACCTTCACTCTTATGAATTCAGATCTACACTATGAACTATTTCTCATTATCAAATGAGACAACCCTAGTTCTTCATCTTCATATTGGCTATAATAAAAATGGGTTAGTGGTCACAGGGTGTCAATCTACCCCAAACACCCCTCTATCAATGAACACTACCTACATATCTAATATTTTAAAGAGGAATTTATAATTATGTGGTTCTCCCCTATGTGCTGGCTTGTGTGCGTATCACGCAATGTGTATACATAAGAACATAGAGTGAACTAACTTGTAACTTATAAAATGTGGATCATGGGATGCTCCTTCAACACTTAAGACTTGTATATGTGTTTTTCCTATGATTGATGTGGAAATGGGAGAAAAATGGAAGTTTTTCTCATTTGAGTGCATTATTAAGTGATTTTGGTTAGTTACCTTATGAGTAGGTAAGAATGTTTTAGGTGGAGAATTAATGAGCATTGATCTTACACCCACACATCAATTTTTTTTTACAATATATCACATTAAATCTCTTAGGTTGAGCATATGAATATTTTTTGTTTACAAATTAAATTACTTTAGGTCACTAAAAACTTGCATTGGACTATGATACTTGCATTTGCATAGGCATCTTACTATGAAAACAATGTGTTTGGATAGCTAAAAAATAGGCATTGGTTTAAAAATTGTAGAGATAAATGACAAGTAGGCTTATAACATTATAAGCATGATATAAGGTCCAACTAATCATAATAAGATCAGTCTAACTAAAATATAAACAATAGGCCTAGATAGATAATGTATGTGATCCTTTTAGTAGAATGAATGATCTATAAGCTTAAGTTGCATCCATAATGTATATTCTCCAAGTGTAAAAGACTAAGGTGATATATAATTTAGAAATTGGGCCTACATATTGTTCATGAATAAATGGCTTATTGGTGTGTCTTTTTATAGGTCATAAAATTCATTCTTATATTTATCATTTTATGCCTTTTATATTTATATATAATCTTATTCTATCCACCTTAGGGATCCCTAATTTTAATTCTAAGTCTTTTTATTTTTATTTTGAGTCTTTTAGATAAGGACACATTACATGGATAAGATTGCACTGTGATAGTTTCCAGGTAATGTGGACTTGTCCCACCATAACATCTAGATGATTTCAAATTTATATTTTAAAAAAAAAACATATTTAATGATCATTGATAGATTTAGGTCAGCCCCCTCATGTGCTAATAATCCCTAAATTTGAATCCAATAGATCTCTATAATCAAGGGTCATGTTAAGAGCTAAGGTTTAATTCTCTATCATTTCAAAATCTATACAAAAGTTCATATTGTAGCATTGATTTTGGATTCTTCTTATATTATTATCTTTAGCAATAAAAAACTCAAAATCTAAACAACATTAAATAGAAAGGATAAATTTATAATCAAATGTTTGAAATGAAATATATTACCATCATTTTACCTCTTTTATCTCCCACCCAAGATCACCAAACCAATTTTTAATGCAAAATATGTTGGATGTTGGGTTTCTTGATCATGCTTGCTAATGGCTTCAATGGATTGTTGATTGGATGATGGCTTTGATAGGGATATGTAGATGCAAGAAGGATGATTATGGATGAAAATTAGTAAGATGGATTTATAGTTTTTCAAGTTTATTTTCATAGAGGTATTGGCTTGGTTATATAGGAAATGGAGGGAAGGATCAATGGCTCAAATTTAATTTTGAGACATTGAGGTCAATGGGCAAGGATTTTCCAAGGAAATTTTAATTACTTGGAATCCTCTAGAATAGATGATTCTAGAGGAAAAAGGGATAAATAGGAATATATTTCTAGAATTCTCCAATTCTATAAATTTCTACTAGGGGTTAGGGGTGTAGGAATAAATAGTTACTATGGTGGTAGATGGGTAGGTAAATGAATTTTATTTTTAAATTGGCAAGTGGCTTAATGGGTAGGTTAGTAGGTAATTAGGTTTGGTTATTATAATAATAAGGGTGAATAACTAGTTGGAGGGGTAGAATAAGGTTTGTGGGATATAGGAAATAGGGAATAGGATATTAGTTAATTAGCTAGGAAATATAGTAATAGGTTAAATTTACAAAATTAGTGGAATTATCAAGGTGAGAAAATTTAGTTGTATAAATTTTAACCCTCTTCAAAAGGTAGTTGTGAGTGGACAAGGTGGAAGGATTAAGGGTCATTTAAATAAAAAAACATAATCGTGTATGAAAGCAATGGTGTTAGTAGGTATGATTCCCCCTCAAAGGAGCATGTAGGGAGAATTGACCCAGATGGTCACTTCAATAGAATTCCAGGGGGTGAGATGAGACTAGGATTATAAAATGGGGTTGGGATGCCCCAAGTAATGATGTAACTATGATTGAGATTCCCCAAGTTTAGAGACAAGGGTATAAAGTAGCTCAATTGTGAGAGATGGGTTCTACATAAATCACCAATGTCTAGAAAGAATTTATGATTGATAAGATTAAATTTTCAAGATGGATATATTTTTTGAGAATTAAAATATGAGATGGGTACAAACCAATGATAAGTATTGTGGTAAAGACACATGTCAGGGAGGGCCTGAAAACTAATTATGGAGACCAGATAAGTTGATTAACGATAAGGAGCCACTCTATATGAGATTTGTAGTTAAAAATGATATATGATTATTGAGTGATTAATCTAGTGTGGAATGGGAATTGGGGGTGAATAGTGGTCAATCTATCCCTGGGCATAAAATCATAGCTAGGTGTTGCCTACATAGTCTTAGGAAACCTTAAGATGATGTAATTCTAAATCAATATTTATATTGGTGAATGAGGAAAAGGAAATGACATGCCCCAAATGGCTTAGGAAGGATAATGAATGAGTAATTTAAGTAATGGAGGAATTTTATAGGATTTGGATGTGATAAAATAAGAAAAAAAGTGTTGTTAGGGGTTAAGGGGGTGATGATGGGGGGTAAAGAATGGGGGGTCAAATAGGACAAAAGAGTGAAAAGAGATTCATTTTAACTTTCAACCTTGGTGAAAAACTCTTCTAAGATAAAAACTTAGATCGGATCCCTCAAGCTTCACATCATGATGAGAGAGTTTGGGAGTTCCAAAGACTTGAGGATGATGGACCACCAGTGAGTTGTGAACCCCTAGCTTGTGATTTTTATCAAATTTAGTTGAAATTTTGCATTTATTTCATAAAATTAGGGTAATGGTACCACAAGTACAATATCATAATTGAGGGTAGTGCTTTTAGTCACATTATTGCACATACAACTTACACTATTAGTATGCAAGTGGTAATATTATAATACCATAACTATAAAATTACAATATTATAATACCAAAAGTATAAAATTATGTTATCATAATATTATAGTTTAGTGATTAGAAATTTTTCCTAATCATGGGATTAAGTTCATAGTTATACAAAATCACAAGACTAGAGGGAAAGGTTATGGGTTAGGGAAAATTTTCAAGTTGAGATACTGCTATGGAAATAAAAAGTGGCTAAGGGATTTGGGATAGAAGGATATGTTAAGGTGATTTTTTCTTGGGGGGGTTAGACATGGTTAAGGTTAGGATAATGTGTTGAGGAAATTAGATGAAGTTATTTAGGATTAATGAAGTTAGTATGAATTAATACCTTAGGGTTAATTAGTTGTATTTTAGATGGTAAATGTGGAGGATAATGGGGATTGGTATGTAAGGGTCATGTTAGGAGTTAGGTAAGGGGCTATAGATTAGGTGAGTTAAGTTGATGGGGACAAGGGAAAATTAGGTTTAAATGCTAATGTAGGAGGTGGATAGATTGAGTAGGATTATTCAATAGACATTAGTATGGATTTATGGTTTTGGGGTATTCGACTTAGGTTAGGTAAAGGTTAGGATGGGAAATGGGTTACAAGTAGGGGAGTTGATTTGTGATGGAATAGAGTTAGTGATAAGCTTGTATTGATTGGTTTAGGAGGACATAGGTGTGATGGCATCTTGATTACAACAACTTAAGGTGTTATATGAGATGCACTGATTAACTACTATAGACTATGGAGTATTATAGATTGTGGGACTTCATTATATAGCTATGATGCCAATGGTGAATATTTATCATGCTAAAATTATTGAATTATTAGAGCTATGGTACTTGGAGATGAGTATCTTCTACTTTGTTAGTTGGGAGATGATATTGATATTAGAGTGAATCTATAAAATTATTTGATTGTCAATGATAGGGGATAATATCTACTAGAGATTACACTAAGTGTGACATTTTAGAGACTAATAGGAAGACTACAAGTCGGTGTGCAAGATAGATGTGTGGACATTGACAAATGTCTTCAAGAGGGGATGATTGATTGGTTGACCCTAATAATGATGTATCTTATTAACAACATACTCCTATCGAATAATTCTGGTCAATGGTTTCACTTAGGACTAATATATGTGGTAGTTGATATTGTATAGGATTTTAGGGTTTTTACATGGTGTCTAGTGTTATTGGCTCATCTATATTAGGATTTACACTTGGGGGAATATAGGGGAGTAACAAGCCTAGTTCCATCCTTATTGTTGCATATTTGGAGTTGGGAGCACATTATTATCCACCAAACTCTTAGTACTCTAGCAACTAGGGAACCACATTAGCCTATGGTTTTTGGATGGTACATTTTATTAGGTGTGTAGAGAGGCCATGATAGTGAGATGAGATTATATAGATAGGAATTTGATAGTTTATGGCTAGAGCATAACATGTGTATCCCCTATAGGGGATTATAATTTGGCTAGGATTATGAGGCTAAGGTGACTCCATATATGCTCACCAAGTGTTACTTAATAGGTCAGTGAGATTTTATTATAGAGCATTACAGACCTGACTATGTGTAGAGGTAGTTTGGTCTCTCACAAGGAATGCCAAGCAAGGAACATATTTTTAGCAAAAGTGATCAAGAGAGGTCATAGTTGGGTAAGATAGTGGATAGATATCTTGTACATGTAATTATGATATATTTGCCTTAGTCCTATGGGATTTATAAACTCTATTACCAAATGTAGCGATGATAGTAACCTATACGACATGGTGGTCTCAGATGATTTTGGTGAGATTACTCTGATGTAGGGTTGTGGTATAAAGGGGAGTAGTGAGGAGAGTTTTATAGGCACATACAAGGTTATGGAGAAGGATACAGATGTTAACATATGATGCTTAGGATGGATAGAGAGGTATAGATTCCTTGGATGTGGATGGGGGAGATGGGGTTTTGGTAGCAATGATATGGTGGTAGTACATAAGTTGGAGTTAATGGTAGTAGGGAAAAGCTATGACCATCCAAATAACCTCTAATTATGGATGAGATATATTTATTATTATGCTTTTGGATAGAGGTATAGGCACAAATTATAGAGATAGTTGGGATTACTAGAGAGATTAGCTATAGGATTAGCTATAAACTTAGACAACATAAAAGAATGGGTATTTATCCCAAGTTTAGGCACATGTCACTAGTTTATGGGGGTAGATTAATTATCTAAAGGCTCAAATAGTGATACTATAGAGCTAGATCAATAGCTAGGATAGACATATTATGGGTTATAAGGCATAGATTACCTAGATGCAAGCTTAGATTAGCGTTTTAATAGGAGAAGTGGAGGTGGTTGAGAGGGAAAAGGAGGAGGAAAATATGGCTATGCTAATAGGGGGATGGATGGGGTAATGTACAACATCATGAGGTTGATGTGAGAGGCATAATACTATAGGGACTGATACGAGGTGATAGTACCACCAAGACATCATGCAACTACCTTTAGATCCATTTCATCATAATAAGTTCATTACTACCTTATAGGACCTACAGGAGCCTAGATGAGGCATACATAGATATGGATTTTGTTCTATTGTAGCACATTGATACCCACATGGCCGCATATTGTATATATTTTTTGACATGGACTCCATGTGGAAATTTTATATATATGATGAGATTTTTGATATGATATGATGTGTTATGAATTTTTTGATAGGCATTGATGGTGTAATTAGATTTATTTGATAGATATATTACGTTAGTTATGGATCATGATGTGATATATGGATTTATTTATGAGGTGATTAGATGAACTTGATTATGATCTAAATGTACTTTATATTATGTATATGATGTTATATAAGGTGATGTGATGGATTTGTATTTTTATGATTTTTTGATATTGATGATGGATACTTGCATGATTATATGATGTGGATGTGTTGGATTTATTTATGGTTTGGATAGTTTAGATAGTGTTTATATGATATGATGGGATGGATTCTATGTTTATTGATTTATATGTTGATATGTGCATTTGATGAAAATGATGTGATTGTTAGGATATCATGGTAGATGATGTGTTATATGTTTATGGATATGTGAGATATTGTTATATGTTAATGGATATGTGATGATATTTAAGAATTAATAGATGATATGTTTTGTTATGAAATGGTGGGTTTTTTATGGATGTCATGGTATAAATTACATATGGATATAATGTTAATGAGATGGATAATGGTAAAAAAGTAAGTCAATGTACTAATTAAAGATTAATCCATTGTTAATTTTTATGTCTCACAACTTGGGTTTGGTTATTAATCTCCTTGCACCAAGGAGGTAGGATAGTGATGGGATGATAAAATGATGAGTTTAGATGAAATGGGAGATAGGTAAGATGGGATAGCTGATAGAATTGGTGGAAATCAGATGGGTGGAAATTTTGAATCCATTGATAATGTATGTAATCCATTTTAATATTACATCAATGAATAATTTTGTGCCAATGACATAACTGAAGTCAAAGGTACATTAAATCATGGTGCATGGGGGAAATCTATTTTTGAAGTGACTTTTATTGAAGTAATTTTGAGAGTAACCTAGACCATCCTTGTTCCCATAAAAGTTGAAAAAAAAATATAAAATAAACAATAAAAGCTAATTAATAAGTGTAGAGCTAAATAATTAATCAAACATCCAAACACACACACATTTAAATATAAACACAAGATAATCATAAGATAAAGTAGACTAAAGATAGGGATAATAAAAGGTATATATGCAAATTTTATAATGAGGTTATTATGGACAATGGTCATAATGATGAGAGGGAAAATGTACATGGGGTATAATATGCCCAAAATTATTATATATTAGAATAAGAATCCAATAAAATTCAAAAACAATTGTTTATGTGGGTTAGGATGATCAATCGAGATTTAGCATCATAGTGTATGCAAAACCTTGAAGTAAGATCTATTTTGACCCTTCCATAGTGATAAAGTTAGTGGGAAAGTGTGGACCATGGTTTTATAGCAACAAGATTCAAATGACGATAGGATTATCATGAGGCTAAGAGGAAACACACTCATCAAAGAGGATACGATTGGGTGATAGGATGTAGGAGAGATATAATGAGGTGATAGGATTGGGGATATATATATATATATATATATATATATATATATATATATATATATATATGAAAATGGATAAATATACTCTAGAGGACTCTTCAACAAACATCCCCATCACACATCAAGTAATGACTTTTCTCATATTTAACATCTATCTCCTGCTTCTATATAATCCTGTAATAGATTCCTACTTGTAAGACTATGGTCAAGGATGGGGTGAATGGACTATGAATGAGAAGAGATGGAATGGAAATGGATATTCCCAAAATAATGGGGACCCATATATGGAGGTTAAAGTAGAGCTTGTTAAGTATAAAAATTCTTTAAATGCATTATGACCATCTAGTGTAGGTAATTTTTAGGCTTGAGATCCAAACTTAGTGACTATTAGATAGGTATCAAGCCAATTGGATTCAAAATTTCCTTTATTATCCATATTTACATTGGTATTTTTATGATTTTATTTTAGTACTAGATCAACAACCGCATACTCTTGTGATATTTGCCTTTTAATCTATTCTAATATGCCCTTAGGTGATTAACCCCACTTTCACACTTTTCATCTAGAGGCTCTAGTTATTATAGAATTTCCTATCTAAAATTATGATTAGTGATAATGCCTCATAATGAGATTTTTAAGGAGGGGAACTCCACTTCCATAAGCAAGATAGTCTCTATTCCATAAACCAAAGAATACAAAGTGGGCCCTATGGGTGTTCAGACACTTATTTGATAATACTAAAGTGCATCATATAATTTAAGATGCCAATTATATCTTGCATCATGAAATGTTTTCTTGAGAATCTTGATAAGATTCTTATTTTTTACTTCAGCCTATTCATTCTCCTAGGGGTAATAAGGGGAATAAAAGTGTTGCTTAATATGGTAATGCTTGCATAGGGCCTCAACTTCTTTATTTTTTAATGATTTTACATTATCATATATTATGTTGGTAGGAATGCCAAAATGGTAAATGATTTTATCAAGGATTAATTTAGAAGTATGGATACTTGTAGTGTAAGTAAGTGGTATTTCTTTTACCCATTTGGTGAAATACCCCATAGTAGTACTAATGAATTTGTGTCCATCAAAAGATGTAGGATTTATCTTTCTAATTAGATCAAGTCCCCATATAAAAAATGGCCATGGAATCATAATAGGATATAATTCTTATGCAGGTGTGTGGATAAGATTTCCATGTTTTTGGTAGGTGACATAGTTTTACACATACTAGCAGGCATCATGTTCCATAGTAGGCTAATAGTATCTAGTCTAAAGCAATTTATTATCTAGGACCATTACACTGACATGGCCACCATAAATACTATTTTGGACCTCCTTGATATCAAGCAAAGCCTCTTCTTAGGTCAAACATCTCAACAAGTTCCTGTCATAACTGATTTGATAGAACATGTTACCAAGGATTGTGTAATAGGAGGTGAAGTGGATGAAATCATTATATTGATGGTGATTGATTCTAGGTGGAAGGATGTTATCATGGAGATAGTTGTATATATTATGATTGGGATCAAGATAACATAAATTTGTAGAGGAGCCATATATTGGTGAGTTGGTAAGATCAAATGCAATCAATAAATTCCCTTTAAGGACATCTTCAGGAAGATCAATTAGAGAGCCAATAGTGGCCATGTAATCAACTACTTTGTTACTACCCTTTGACACTCGTTCAAATTTAATATACTAAATTTTTTTTTAACTGATCTACTAATTACTTATAGGGGAGTAATTTCTCATCTCTAGTTTAGAACTCTTCATTAAATTTCTTAATTACTAGATATGAATCATTGAATACTTGTAGATGTTGGATATTTGATTGAAAGTCTAATTTAAAGACATATATTAAAGCCTCATACTCATAGATATTATTGGTGCAAGGAAAATCTAATAAAAAATCCTTGGGAATAAGATCTCTTTGTGGAGTTATCAAAAGGATGTTGTCTCTTGATCCATGCATGGTAAAAGAGCCATCAAAATATAGCTTCCAACCATTATATTCCAAATTATTCATTATATATTCATTTGGTAAAGTTGAGGTAAGAGGTTTAATTATTACAAGAGGTGATTCTATGAGTTGATGCACTATCGCCTATCCCTTAATGGCCTTTTGATGAACATATTCAATGTCAAATTCACTAATAAACATAATCCATTTGTCCATTTTTCCTATGAGAGAATATTTGTATGTAAAATATTTAAGAGGATCCACCTTAGCAATGAGATGGACTCGATTGTTAAGCATATAATGATGAAGGTTTTGTGAAGTAAAGACAATGGCTAAGTAGGATTTTTTAACTAGAGTATAATTCATCTCATATGAAATCAAAGTGTGACTGAGATAATAAATTTCCTACTTATTTCCTTCATCATTGTGTTGTGCAAGTAGGGCACCTATCACACAAGGAATTATGGAGATATATAGGAGTAAGGGCCTTCTTGTGATAGGTGATGATAACATAGGTGGATTTGACAAATATTGATTGAGATTATTAAAGGCTTGTTTCCACTTAAAGTTCCAATTAAAAATGGATCCCCTTCTTCAACAGGTGAGTAAAAGGGTGGCATTTATCTATAAACTATGAGATGAATTGCCATATAGCTTGAAACTTACCCTAAAGACTCAATTGATTTAGATTTAGTAAAGGAGGCATTTCCATAATGGATTTGAATTTATTTGCGTCCACTTTTATGCCCTTTAGAGATATAACAAACCCTAATAACTTTCCTGAGGTGACAACAAATACACATTTCTTGGGATTTAATCTGACCTTATACTCATATGAGTCTTCACCTATATCATGCATCATATCATGGAAAATACCTATCATTTACCATTAATAAGTATCACCTACATTCTTAAGACCAAAGGGCATGACTTGATAGATAAAGGTCCCCCATAGGATGATGAATGTTATTTTATGTTGATCCTTAGGCATGATTTTGATTTGATTGTATCCCAAAAAACCATCCATGAGAGATAAAATTTCATATCCAACTATTGAATCCATGATCATATCATTATTTTTAAGAGGGAAGTCATTTTTGGAACATGAATTGTTAATCTCTTAGAAGTCTATATAGATCCAAATCCCTCTTTATCACTTAGCCACAACAACAATGTTAGATATCTAATCAAAATAATCAATGGGTCAGATAAATATTGCTTCCAATTTTTTTTAATTCCTCCTTAACTAATAGGGATACTTTAGGGTGCATATTTCATAAATTTTTCTTGATTGGTTTATATTTAGGATGAACAACCAAATGATGAATAATTAAGGAGGAATCAAGTCCTAGAATGTAAGATTATCACCATGCAAAAACATCTATACATTCTTTGACTAACTCAATAATTATTTGATACTCCTCAAATGTGAGAATTGCCCCTGGTCTGACTATTTTAGGATGTTCTTCAGTTATGATGTTAACTTTTACCACCTTATCAATGAGAGAGGTTGATTGATCTCAAAGGTAAGGGGACAATGATTTATTTTAGATATCTAAAGGAAAACTTTGCAGGATCTGAGTGTCAATTTTAGTATAAGATTTAAATTTAGCTAAAATATGTGGAAGTTATTTCAAAATTTGGGGTGCCTCTTCTTATTTGGATTCATGTTCTTCTATTTGATCAAGGAGGCCCTCTTGTTCCCTAAAATAACTTGCCTGATAGAGATTAATAGAAAATCCCTTTTATGATCACCAAAAGGCATGAAACCTCATGCTCCCAGGAATTCTAAGATGTCTTCATCATTTTGAAATATGTCAAATGATGGATTTTGATGTTAATCCCAATAAATAATTGAGGGGATAGTGGAGGGATATGCTTATGGTGTATATAGTGGTATCATGAAAAAGGTTTATAGAAGAAAGGTCTTTGAATAGACTATAAGTGGATCCCATATCGACTTCTTTGTCATAAAGAGACTCATTAGGGATAAAAGTAGTATCTATAATTATATTTTTTAAGTCATAATCAAGAAAATTATACCCTAAGATAAGATATTATAGACATTATTAAACTATTATAGGTTCAAGCCTCCCTTACTTGTGTCTACCAAATCCTTTTCCTTTATATTACATATTTTTTAACATTTTTTGAATGTGGGGGTATCATTGTCTTTGAGATGTGAGGGACAAATATTCTAGAATAAGCCATGATTCATCCTATTCATCAAAATATTCTTCCTATAATATTTCTTAACTAGAAAATTATGTTGTTCAAATTAACAGCTAATAGGATTGATCTTCCACATAGTCAGGGACCCATACCTTCATAGGAAAAGAGGAAAAGAGGTAAATCACCCACACAAAAAGTTTTATATTCATATTCCCCATAAGCCATGGATGTGATTTTTAGACAACTGACTTTAGGTAATGGATCAAAAGTAAGAAAAATGTCCTCAAGGCATATATATTTAGTAGTTGTTGGGTTTAGAGTGGAGTTGTTAGTGCTAGGATAGTATTAGGATGATGAGTATTGACCCTTTTTTTAACTACAAAAAATGTTCCAAGAAAAATGTCCTCAAGGCATATATATTTAGTAGTTGTTGGGTTTAGAGTGGAGTTGTTAGTGCTAGGATAGTATTAGGATGATGAGTATTGACCCTTTTTTTAACTACAAAAAATGTTCCATTTCCCTAAGATTGGTGACTTCCATTCCCGAGTGTCAAAATTTTAGACATTAATGAAGGGTGGATAGAACTACTTGCATCTCATAAATCCACAAATAACCTAACAATATATTATAGGGTATTTCCACATCTATAATGTGAACTAGGGTTTGATGTACTATAGGTCCCATAACAATGGGATGGTAGATGGTGCCTATAGATGACCATTCATTGTCATCATATGCTTTTATCATAATTAGAGTAGGCCTTAGAGAAGCTTGAGAATACCTCATTTTATTTAATAAATCTATATTACATAATTTTAATGCATACCCTCCATCTATGAATACCTAGGGAATGCAATGATTTGATATGAAGACTTTTATGAATAATGGGTACTCATGATGGGGGCTAATAGGAGGCATGTCATGGGCACTAAAGGTGATTTTATAAGAAGGAGACAAATAACCCACTAATGTCTAGAATTGATTGGTGTCAATATCTCTAGGGACTTTTAGGTCATTCAAGACTTGATTGAGTATCTCTTGATGCATAGGGGATGTTTTGAGAAGATTGATTAATAAAATTTGAGCATGTATCTTCTCAAGTTTTTAAATTATGTCATAAGATTTGTTAGAATATACCAATACTTTATTAGGTATATTTCCATTTTCGAGATGTAGAGGTAGATGGGTCCTTTTGGGGTGCCCCAAGAATTATGATTTTACTACATCTGGTAGTAACCACATAGTTAGTTATGGCATAGTTAATGTTTAATATGGTAGATGATGTTGGAGTGTAATCTTGGGACATATATATTTTGATGGTATTGATATAGTGATATGGAATGACATGATAGTCAATTCGATTGGAAGAGGAGGCCTAACCTTGGTCTCTTAGTGGCTTCCTTTATCTCTAACCATACTTGGGTAGAGGGTCCTGATAAATACCTAGCTGCTAATTTTTAGATTGATTTGGAATACCCTCCCCTTATACTTAAATATAAACTTTTTCATTGAGGTCTTAAATATAATGCTTTAATTGCATAAACCTTTTTGTGTTGTGACTTTTGACTCTATAATATTTACATAATTCATCCTCATGGTACAATTAGGTCAAGGTTGATGATCAGCCAAAGGTTAGATCTCAAGAAGATGAATCATGTTAGTAGTAATTAATTACTCAAGGACCTTCTCAATGGGTATTCCAAGGCTAGTGAGAGGTCTTTTTCCATTTTGAGGCTTTGGTTTACCTCATGGTACTCTAATATAGGAGGCATTCTACCAATATTTAGGAGTCTTTTTTTATATAGTTTGAACATGCTATTTGGAATTTTTAATCCCATCCCCCAAAATACTATTATTTTTATTAAATATTTTGGATTTACTAGAGAAGGAATTATCTTGATTCTGATTATGTTCATTCTTAGAATATAATTTAATTATTCCTTTTTTAGTAAGTTTGCTTTCAATTTGTATCCCCTTTTGGATAATTTCATCAAAGGTATTATCACATCAGAGTTTCAATTGATATTTTATATTAGTATTAAGATTATCAACAAATATCTTAGCTAACTCTTTCTTTTTTGTATTGTGCATCAAAGGTAGCTTGCTAATATTCTCCATCATTTCAATAAATATCTTAGACTTTCCTAACTTAATTTTTTTGTGTTGTATAGGTCTATAATGGAGATGTCATGTTTGATATTAAATGATAAATGTCTTACAAACTATTTAGTTAATTCTCCAAAACTAGATAAAGACCCCTTTGGCAAATGCATGAACCATTCTAGGGTTTGTCTAGTGAGACTTTTTAGGAAAAGTCTTAGTAAATAGGCAACGTCATATGCAAATTCATGACAAGCCACATAAAAATATTGTACATGATCATGAGGATCACCTTTCCCTCTATACTTTTCAAAATTAGGTAACCTTGAAGTGAGGTGGGAAAGGTATTTGTAGAATGCTCATATCCAAGGGAAAAGAGCAAAAATATTTGTATTTATTTTTTATTGCTTGTGTGCATGGATAATTTTTTTGAAGATTATATTTAATCACTTTCCATTCTTATGAACATTAGGGATCTCCAAGGGGGTTAGACGTGTGATCATGATAGTGTGGGGTCTATTGGAATTATCAATATTTTGATAGGGGGATGATGTCCATTGATTTTATATATAGATTTGGGAGGCTAAAATATTTAGTTGTGTGAATTGATCTATTCAATACTCTAGGATAGTTTACCTCTTATTAGCCTCAAAATGGTTATTTTAGAGAGGTGTGGGTTCTTATTTTTCTTCTTGTTATTCAATATCTTGATCCATAACTTCCTCTTCTTTGGGTACTTAATTTGTGTAAATATGCTGACATGGTGTATTAGGCTAGGTAGAGGGACAATATAAATGTTGTGAGATTATGGTCAAAGTTTGGGGGTAGTGTTCTCCCAATTTCAATGTCTTGAGCTAGAACCTAGTTACAGTTTTCATATATGTATTGGTGAAGTAGGGTCTTAACATCATAACTATGAAGGAGGTTGAATCAGTCATCCTCTCCTCTAAGAGTGTACATAGCACTATGTGTGTCTTCATGATCCCAATTTTGATCACCTAAATTCCACAATAAATCATTCTCTTGGTTATAAGATTTCCCCATCCTAAACTATGGGGCATGGGTTTGGATTGGAATATTGGATGAGGAGAGTGGAAAGGTGATAAGGTGTAATAGGTGATGATGAGATTTTGGATACTAATTTGGTCCATAAATCAGATCTAAGAGTTCTCAAATAAGGTGATTTGGAAAGGTGATGTTTTTAGATTTAAAGGGATGTGAAGATTAAGATGACCAAGGATTACCAAAACACAAAACCTTGTAAGAGTCCAATATAAAAAAAAGAGTAGGAGATGATGGGATCAAATACCTTTCACACTAGGAAAGTAGTGATTTGTATGGGTGCTAGGTATCAAGAGGAAATGATAGGTAAGTTATGGGTTCTAGACTAAATCATTTTCCAAGATTGTGTATGTCGATAATACCTAGTAAAAAAAGTAGGATAATGAAGGTATGGAGCAATAGGTGAACACTAGGATTTGGTTCCAAGACTAAATATAGTATCCAACAATGATAGTGATGGATATGAGATGGAAAATAAAAGGGGAATTTGATGTTGTTTGGGATGGTGATATGGATGATAGAATATATGAAGTGCATATTAGATATGGTTTAGAAGGGAATATGGAGGATATAAGATGGATGTAGTGATGGTGAATAGAAGATCTGAGGTGGATGTCAAATATTATTCAGGATGATGGGATGGATGTTATGATGAGGTTTAAGAAGCAGATTAAGCCTAGGGGTATCTAAGGTGTCTAATCAAAAAGGGAGTGTCCAACTCCATTTACAAATAGCATGAGTTTAATACGACACATAAAAAACACACGTAAAAATAATTCCAAGATAGTAACATGAAAAGGGTGTGTAAGCTAATGCTTGCACTATATAATGGCTTATTTGGTGAGGATGTAGGTTTTTGACCCATTATGGAATCAACTAAACCCTCTAGACCTTGTTTACACTTAACTAATTTTTAGGAGTTGATCTTAGCTCTAACAATGAAATGCATGTTACGGTCAAAAGGTCCTAAGCTAGGTTTGCACAAAGTTATCCAAGGGAATCCCTGATATACATGAAGGTATGATGGGTCCCAAGTCCATGTAGGATATTATCTAACCACTTTGTGTATTAGAGCCAAAATTCCCCTCACTCCATGGAACCCTTTATGGGGAATTACACTTTAGCACCTAACGATAGCTCTCTTGATTTTATACTCTATCAGAACATGGAGTTTGGTTTAGTACATGGTGATGAAATTCACATCACCAAACCCTAGTGACTAATCCCATGCATGGGGATGAATTCCATGTCATGTGTTATCCTAAACTCAAAAGGTTAATAAATAGTCAAGTACAATTAATTTTTATCAATTAATTATCTATGTGAGGAAGCACAAATATATACAAGTAACAAGCCTAAAATAAAATGAAATAGAAGGATTAGAAGAATAAGTGGTGTGATTTTTTCTTGATAGGTCCTACACAAAAAGGGTTAGTATTTTGTCTCAATGAAAAACCAAAACTATCTTGTAAAATCGTAACTACATAGTTTAAAATTGTGACTGTTATAAATGAAATATTAGTGGTTTTTCAATGAAGTAGAAAACTACAAAATATCTGGATTATATTTTGAAAAATAATATTTATATGGCCATTTTAGATTTTTTTTAAATATAAGCTACCTAAGTAAACTTTAGTAAATTATAAACTTAATCAAAACCTTTTTAATATATATCTAGATGATGGATTTTGATAGATAGAATATCCAAATATTACTACTAGACTTACTCTAAAGATTATATTAAAATTGTGACTCGAACTATACCCTAACTCTACCTAATTATAAAATGGCTACTAAGAATGCAATATCATTGCTGGTAGGGCAAAACTATAAGACTTGAATTAGTGATATTCTAGTAGGTATTTTAACAAGTTAATGATATATAATTTAGTTTATATGACCTATTTTATGTCTCTTATTCCTACCAACCTAAAAAAAACTCAGAGGCACCTTTTAATGAAGTTTAACAAAAAACCCAAAATAGTCAAACCCTAAAATAGTTAGACCAAAAATAGTCAGATTAGTCCTATAAAAAAGATTATATGCCCTACAGATATAGAATAAATGGATAATTACTTATCAGATCAAAGGATAATAAGACAAATTTTTACCACAATAATGTAGTTTTTGATGGCAATGTCATGACTATTAGATCAAAACTAGAATTTTAATAGTTAAAATATTGTTGTTTAATCACCAATGGTCAAATATCTAGTCAACCCTACTTTTTCCTACACATAGAAGACACAAAATACTTCTAGGCAACACAAGTAGAGTAAAATGACTTGTATAAGGGTTATCAATAGATGAAAAAATGGTAATGTGAGGACAACCTAGGCACTCTATAAGACCATAATTTTCCATTCAATATTATCAATACCAGGGCAAAATCACAAGTTTGAGAATTGTGATATTGCATCTTAGATGCCAAGGGTTAAAATCATGGTCAATCCTATCTCTCCCTACACATAGGAGATAAAACACACTTCCAAGTACTACTAATAGAGTGAAATAACTACATATAGGTTAGTGAGAATGGAAAAATAGATATTTTATGTCACTCCAAAAACTTAGAAAAATGACAATTGTACATCTGAGGTCATGATTAGCAGATCAAAATCACAAGTCTAGGAATTGTAATTTTACATCTTAAATGTCACTACTTTGGCTAACTCTAATTTTCCCTACATATAAGACATGAAAAAATAGTTATATACAATATAAATAGAGTATAAAGATTGTACTAGAGTTATAAATAGACAAGGGATACTAATATTATGACAACCCATAAACTCTAGAAAACTATAGCTATAGAAGTAAAATCACTATTAATAGGGAAATATCACTACATGTGAAGTATAAATTTTACACAAAGGTGAAAACCTATGAAAATTAAAAAACCATTAGTGGTTAAATTTTAATTTTAATGCAACACCACTGATCTAGTTGTAATATCATGAGTGTAATACCATTGATACTAGTGTAAAATTGTAACTTTCTTGAACATGAATATATTTTGAAATTCTAGCTCTTGATTCTCCTCTAGTTAGATCTACAATATTATAAATCACTTCCAATAAGCTTAAGAGCTTAAAATTATGAAGTATGGTCCCACCGTGGTTGCCAAAATGTAACCTAGATTTTTTATTCTTCCTATATTACTATCTTTAGCAATGAAAATCCAAAATATAAACAACATTCAACATAAAGGATAAAGAGATAATCATATGTTTGAAATGAGATATCTTACCATAATTTTACCTCTTGTATCTCCCCTCCAATATTTCCAAACTTATTTCAAATGCAAAATATGTTGGATGTTGGATTGCTTGATTATGCTTGCTAATGGCTTTAATGGATTCTTGATTAAATGATGGCTTTGATATGGCTATGTGGATGCAAGAAGGATGATTATGGATGCAAGTTAACAAGATGGATTTCTAGTTTTCCAAGTTCATTTTCATGGAGGTATTGTCTTATTTATATAAGAAATGGATGGAAAGATCAATAACTCAAATTTAATTTTGAGCCATTGAGATCAATGACTAAGGATTTTCCAAGGAATTTTTAATTCCTTAGAATCCTCTAGAATAGAGAATTATAGAGGAAAAATGATAAATTAGAGGATAATTATATAATTCTTGAATTCTAGAAATATATATTAGGGGTTAGGGGTGTATTAATATCTAGTTAGTAGGATGGTAGATGGGTAGGTAAATAAATTGTTTTTTTTTTAAATTGGCAAATGGCTTAATGGGTAGGTTAGTAGGTAAATAGGTTTGGTTAGTAGACTAATAAGGGTGATTAACTGGTTGGATGGGTAGAATATGGTTTTTGGGATGTAGGAAATAGGTAATAAGATATTAGTTAATTACCTAGGAAATATAGTTATAGGTTAAATTAGCAGAACTATTAGAATTATCAAGGTGAGTAGATTTGGGTGCATATACATATGTCTTTAATACTATGAAATTACTAATTTATCTAAAAATTCTAAATTTGTATACATTATTCACATGCTTGTGTCAATGGTATTCATAGGTGACAAATCATCTAGAATTTCATTCATGATTGCACATTCACATATAGGAGGGACAACTACATCAGTCTAAGGCCCATTTAATTTATGTAGGTAAAAAT
Organism: Torreya grandis; assembly: GCA_037957365.1. Classification (NCBI taxonomy): domain Eukaryota; kingdom Viridiplantae; phylum Streptophyta; class Pinopsida; order Cupressales; family Taxaceae; genus Torreya; species Torreya grandis. The sequence continues at coordinate 147,101 of JARHVA010002643.1, forward strand.
TACATTATATAGCATTATTTGAGGATACATTAGATATTACCATAACCATATCCCTTCATTTTTCATTTAATCCCCATCTCATTTATTGTATAGGAATAAGGGTTTGTGTTTTAACAAGTCTCTCATGTGGTATATCAGCACGAGATTTATTTAATAAGTCATCATAGACTATTTCACAAACCCAAATTGATAAATCAAGCACACAGTCAACCAGGATGTGATTTAATTCATCAAAAACAACTATATTGCATCCTTATCCTCCTCCATCAAACTTGTCACAATGCATAGTTAATTATTTCATTTAGTCACAACATAGTTTTAGGCCCTGCCAAGTGTTTTTAATCACTTCAAGCATGCACAATCAGCAAATTATCTATTTTAGGGAGGATTGTCCATCTTTAGGTACTTTTACTATTTTTTATCAATTTCCTAATTTTGTAAAATTTTATAGCATATTTTATTTTAATATAAGATCTATATGTTCCAACATTTCTATTTTAATAGTTTAATATTCTATTAATTGGAGTTCATAAAATTAAAATACACTAAACATTCTAGTGAACCCATTATTTTAATAACATTTCATGTTATTTTCATAATTTTTGTGTGGTTTATGGTTTTATCAAAATTTTACCTGTTCATAAAAATTAGAAATTCTTGACTCTTTAAACATTCTTTTTTATTTTATTATTCAATTTATATTTTCCTTTTCCTATTTTAGTAATTATGTTTAAATAATTTTATAACTATTTAGTAACTGCCATGAAGGGCTATATAGTGTTATATTTATAATCATCATGGCATGAGGAGTTTACCCCAATAATCATAGCCATAGTATAGAAATAAACAAAAACTTTAGTTTCCAAGTACCTCACGATATATCAAAACTACCTAGGGTTCCTTGTTTACCTCTTTTAACCATTTGATTTGTGGTGCACTTGAGAGAAGTGTATCACCCAAGGAAGTTACTACTAGAGTACCTTCAAAAACATGGTTAATAGTCTATAGGGATGGTTATACCTCTATAGTTAGTTCTCTAAAATATTATCCAAACACTAATAATTGAATGAGTAATTATAGTTGAGACACGACACTATCTTTCAAACCCTTTCTTTGCTTACCCATTATACCTTGATTTTTATTATATTATATTCATAGTCATTAAATTCTTTTATACATCATAGATTATTTGTTTACTGAAAGAATTTTATTTGTTTCACTTCTTTATCTTTTTAAATCATGGATAATCTAAGACAACATGTACTTAATACTATGAAATTATTGATTTATCTAGAAACTCTAAAGTTGTATACATTATTCACATGTTTGTGTCAATGGTATTCATAGGTGAAATATCATCTAGAATTTTAGTAATTATTGTGCATTCACATATAGGAGGGAAAACTACATCAGTCTAAGGTCCATTTGAGCTATGTAGGTAATAATTACGTTACATAACATTTTTTGAGGATAGATTGGCTATTACCATAACCCTATCCCCTCATTTTACATTTAATCCCTATCTCATTTATTGTATAGGAATAAGCATTTGTTTTTTTTATAAGTCTCTCACATGGTATATCAACACAAGATTTATTTAATAAGCCATCATAGACTATTTCAAAAACCCAAACTGATAAATCAAGCACACAATCAACTAGGATGTGATTTAATTCATCAGAAATAATTGTAGTGTAGCCTTATCCTCCTCCATCAGACTTGTCACAATACATAGTCCATTATTTCATCCAGTCACAACATAGTTTTAGGCCCTACCAAGTATTTTTTATCACTTCAAGCATGTAGAATCAACAATGTGTCTATTTTAGGGAGGATTATGCATCTTTAGGCACTTTTACTATTTTTTATCAATTTCCTAATTTTGTAAAATTTTATAGAATATTTTATTTTAATATAAGATCTATATATTCCAACATTTCAATTTTAATAGTTTAATATTCTATTAATTGGATTCATAAAATTAAAATACATTAAACATTCTAGTGAACCCACTATTTTAATAACATCTCATGTTATTTTCTTAATTTTTGTGTGGTTTATAGTTTTAGCAAAATTTTGCATTTTCACAAAAATTAGAAATTCTTGACTCCTTAAACATTATTTTTTATTTTATTATTCAATTTATATTTTATTTTTCTTATTTTAGTAATTATGTTTCAACAATTTTATAACTATTTAGTAACTACCATGAAGGGCTATATAGTGTTCAATTTATAATCATCATGGCATGAGGGTTTACCCTAATAATCATAGCCAGAGGATAGAAATAAACAAAACAATTTCCAAGTACCTCATGGTATATAAAAACTACCTAGGGTTCCTTGTTTATACCATAAGAAACCTCTTTTAAATATTTAATTTGTGGTGCACTTGAGAGGAGTGTATCACCCAAGGAAGTTACTATTAGAGTACCTTCAAAAACTTGGTTAGTGGTCTATAGGCATGGTTATACCTCTATAGTTAGTGCTCTAAAATATTATCCAAACACTAATAATTGAATGAGTAATTATATTTGAGAGACCACACTATCTTTCAAACCCTTTCTTTGCTTACCCATTATGCCTTGATTTTTCTTATATTGTATTCATAGTCATTAGATTCTTTTGTACATCATAAATGATTTGTTTACTAAAATAGTTTTATTTGTTTCACTTATTTACCTTTTTAAATCATGGATAATCTAATACAACATGTTAATGTTATACATCCTCTATCTCAATTATTCTATACTCATGCTATGCTTTTTAGTTATGATAATTACTATACAAATTGAAAAAATAAAAAAATTATGAAAGATGATCCTAATGGTGAATATGATTTTGATAATGTTATAATGAATGTTAGTAACTTTGTTGATTCTTGGGAACAAGTGATTATTCAATAAAAATATCCTATATATTTCACTTTGTAATCTCTTATATATCCCCCTTAAGATTCTCCTTCAGATTCCACTTTGGAATCCCCTCTAGATGCCTCTTTGCTCACACCCACATATTCTTATTTTGATTCTTCCATAGATTATTCTCTATATTTCTCTTTGGAATATCCTTTATATTCCCCTTTGGATTTACCTCTAGTCATTCCTATATTTTCCTCTTTGTTTTATTCTATAGCCATAATCTTTGGATTTACCTTTTGTTATCCTCTATCTTCCTCTTTGGGTTCTTTTCTATCTTTCTCTTTGAATTTACCATTTCTCATAACTCTATATTCCCTTTTGGGTTCCTCTCGAGCTTCCCCTTTATGTTCCTCTCTAGATTCAAATTTGGATTTTTCTTTGGTCACACTCTTAGATTCTTATTTATATTCTCCCATAGATTCCCCTTGGGATTCATGTCTAGATTCCATTTTAGTATCTAATCTATATTACTCTCTAGTCACAACTTGAGTTTCCCCTATGGATTATTCTTTAAATTTATCTACAAGCACTCTTCTATATTTCCCTTTGGAATCCTCCCTATATAATGTTTAGTGTTAACTATGGATGTCTCTTTCAAGTCCACCCAAAACCATCCTTCATCATCCTCAATGAATGTTTCATTTGAGCCCAAAGAGACTCTTAAATATAAATATATAATATTTCCTAGATTACCACCTACACTCCTGATGGAGGAACCCTATCCTTGCACATCTTTTTTTTATAGCCATTATGCTATTGATTTTTATTACCTTCAAATTTATAAATTGAATTCACATAAGATATACATAAAAAGGATATTGGGCCCACATGTCATATGCTTTATTACCCTATCATAAAACACTATATCATTACAAAATATATTACTTCTATTTCCTCTTGTTGTGAAAATGATAATGTTATTTTCTAAATACTAATATGGAATATGGAATTTATAGTAATCATGATGAGGATTCATTTGATGATGATTATTATAATAATAATAGTGATGAACAAAATTATTCTACTAATCCTAGTATAGCTTCTTCTTTACTATCCTCTCATATTGATAATAATGATTCAAATGATAAAATGCTTGATAATGGTGTTATTGCATATCATAATTGCTTTTCCATTTCACCTTTAAAAATAAAAATGTGTGAACATGTTGATTCTAGTAGTAAATTTTTATTATTCTATTTAAATAGAATATAATATGCCTTTAAAAATTAATGTTATTCCAAGTAATAATGAATCTTCAAAGCCTATCATTCTTAATAAATAATGTATTCCTAGTCATGATTATCCTATTCAGAATAGTTTAGCAATGGATAAGATAAATAATATAATTTAACCACTAAATGAACCTCTTACAAAACTCAACATTTCTTCTTAAGAAGCATATCCTTAATGAATATTTTAGGTGATTTACAAGACAAAGCTCAACAATTATACTTAGAAAATAAAAAATATCATGCCTACGCTGATTATAATTAGTTACATAAATCTTCATCTATGTCGTAAAAGTCTCTAAATATTACCATTTCTAAGAATACAATGGTTTCAAATCATGACATAAATTTAAATACTCTTGAAAATTCTCAAATTGATAATACTAAAAATGAAAAATCACTCGCACATGAAGATCCTAAAGTAAAAAAATTATAAAATTCAAAAGAATGAGAAAATTTAATTATGAAAATGTGTATTACTAAATGAAAGTAATTATAAGCTAAATATAATGAAATACATAAAAACTCAACTCTTACATGTGTAATAGATAAAATAATAAATGATTATTCGGTATTTAATTTTCCTATTAGTTGGAAATTATCATTAGAAATTTCAAAAGATAAAAGGAAATACAAAATGTAAATACATAATAACAAATAAATGTTTCGTGTGTTTGTGTACACGCACGCGCGTGCGCATGCATGCATGGAGACACACACACATATACACACATACATACACACATATTTACATACATACATATATGTACATAGACATACATACATATACACACACACATATCTCATCTAATCATTTTCATACACAACATAAACAAACTAACATGTGTTAATCAATAATAGGCCCATATCCATTAATAATTATAGGGCCTTTTATCATTAATTTTTCTTGATTAAATACAAGTCATGTGCCCAAAGGAAATGAATAAGCTAATTAGTTAGTACGGTAAAATATCATGTGAGTAATTACCTCATGTACTCAACTAAATCATGTAGCCAAGACTGGTTCCCATCAATTCTACTCTGTGATGGTGGATAAATTTAACTTTTTGTCTACACTTACGTGCATGGGATAATTCCATTTATTTTTCATTACTAAAATCATAATATTATGGTTAACCATGTTATTCACTCCATACATTCCACATACTTATAATTAGCACCATATAAATAGGTTAACACATTTTATAATATGTAGATAAAAATAGTGATTCCATTATTTTCATTTGAAAATTATAGTCAATCATATGACATTGCTTACTAATGAACAAAGGAAGATAAAAACATGTAATTCAACATCATTTCCTCCCTAGTATTCTCTCTCTATCTTTTATGAACAAAACTAAGGGGTATTAATAGATGAGCCAACTCCTCTCCTTAGGTTAAATAATTAATATAATAGTGATGCTTAGCCAATAACTATTTTAGAAAAAGAATTCATGGTGAGCCATTACAATAGGATACTTTTGACTCAAGCCTAATGACCCATATATTATCTACATGCTAGATATCCATGCTTTTGATTTTATTCTCTCATGAATTGAAGCTATATTTTTAATTGACTAGTCTCTTATAATGTTTCCACAAGCTGCTTCATAACCATCTCAACTTCCTGAAACCTTGTCTAAGTCTTACACTTTTATCTAAGTCTTGTATCTTTTTTCTCCTTGTTATTTAAATCCTTGTCTCCCGTAACTCACTCTCATGTGCCAAGTTTCTCCATGAATTTATCTTCCATGCCTCTCTTTCATGCCTATCTTTTATACTATGGTTCCAAAACCCTTTATATATATATATATATATATATATATATATATATATATATATATATATATATATATATATATATATATATATATATATATAATGGTCCAACATAACCCTACATTAAACTAATAGTCCATCCTAGAATATGTTTAAGATTCCTCAGATAATGAAAATTCATGTCCTATTTGATGCACCTAAAATGTGATCTTTTCCCATTAGTTGAGTGTATTTTGAAGATTGTAAGTAATCAATTCCATCTTGGTACATAGTCACTTCATTTCCTTAGGAAAATCTAGGAAACCATCTGATTGAGTCACCAAAATTTCAAAATTAAAAGTTACAACCGTATGTCCATCCTCGAGTGACCTAACTTCCACCAAAATATGCCATAAAAGTGATGAAAAAATATCATTATATTCTTGGTGATGGGTTCTTATTTGTTTCTCAAATTATTTCACATCCTATAGCACCTTAGAACACTGGGATCTATCTTTGATATTTAACATGTCCTTAACCAATTATTTGCATTATTACTTCTTGGGCTGAAGACATAATTATAAAAGTTCATTTGGCTATGCCAATTTTATTGAAACCCCATTAATTATTGGAATAGTGATACCTAATTTGGTCAAAATATTTTATATATGTCTATGGCCTCCATGAATTACTCTATTTCTTATAACTATTCTTGCTGGGAGTTCACTTGGTTCTTTCATTTCTTCATTAGAAGGTCAAATAGTGTCGCTGGTTTGTCAATGGCTTTACTAGTGAGAGGAATCACATCAAAAAGCATTAGATTAATCCTCAAAATAATGTACCAAAGGGATAGTGTCCTTAATAAATATACATTATATGTATTGTGTTTGTGCTTGAGCACCTCTATTTCCTCTTCAAGTCATCACCTTTTCTCATGCTCTTCTTAGTACATTTAAATTACCTTGCAATTTTTATGGTGAAGCTCAGAAAAATCATTATTATTATCACTTGGATTTGTACCATTTGAGGATATGTCTCATCTCTCTTCATATAAGTGGCATAATTGAAACATCTATAGGCTATGGCTAAGCCTAAGAATAAGGTGAATCTCTAGATATGGCTATCTCACTTGATATACCTATTGACCATTTTTTGCCCAATGGGCCAAAAAATTGGTCCCCCTTCTTTTTTATACTATTCTGAGCCAGTACTTTTGATTTTGCATGAGTCTTGCAGTTTCTATAGACTCTGTAGAATTTCTACGGACTCTGTAGGTGTAGTCTTTCAGCAGATGAAGAACCAGTCAAAGAGTGCAAGGTTTTACAAAGCTTCTCCAGACTCTTATTCAAAAATATTCATAAGGAAAGTGAGGCACCTTTGAACCATTGAACTATTGAACCGGTTAATGCTTCGGTTCAATGCCTAGGTTCAACACTCTGGTTCAATGCCTTGGTTCAATTAGCAAGTTCATCGCTTGAGTTTAATGCAAAGTTCAATAGCCGAGTTCAACAATTTCAATTCAACGCTTGGTTCAAAGCTCAAGTTCATCAGCCTTGATTCATCACTTAGTTCATCACTTTGGTTCAATGGCAGAGTTTAAAGCCTTGGTTCAATGGCTTAGTTCAATGCCTTGGTTCAATCGGCAAAGTTCATCACTTGGTTCAAAGGCTTGGTTAAATAAGAGAATGGCATGCAGTGTTGAACCGTTCAACCATTTTTGGTTCAAGTAGTTGGTTTGAAGGAGTGGTCCAAGTAGTTGGTTTAAAGGAGTAGTTCAAATGGCAGGTTCAAAGGCTCAATTCAACAAATGAGTGGCGCACAGTGTTGAACCATTGAACTGTTGAACCGTTGAACCATTTTTGGTTCAATCGGTCGGTTCAATGGCTTGGTTCAAAGGAGTGTCCCAAAAGCTTAAGGACAAGTGCCCTTGCGGAGGGTAGTTTTGGGTTCAAGAACCCTTGCAGAGGATAGGAAGCACTTCAAAGAGGCCAAAAAGAAATAGTAAGATCTTTTAGAATTTAATTAAGGCAAGGAAATGAATTCTCTCAAAATTTTGTTTGAAGGAATTCCTTTAGACAAAAATCCAAATAAATTTGGGGAAACCGTGAGCCAAAAGCCTGAAAGTAAATTTCTAAAGGCAAAATCACAAAGCAATTCTTGCAGACTTTTTGTTTGTAGGAAAAAGCCCAAAGCAAGAAATCCCACAGGAAAAAAGCCCATAGAAAAAGCCCACGGGGAAAAGGCCAAAGCAAAAAGCTGAAGGAATTTGCCAAGGATGGTGATGTCCCAGAATCTGTCAACTTTAAGAAGATAGACTAAGCATTGGTTTTCAAACTATGACGAGCTTGCAAACATCAATTTTACACCTGGAAAGCTAGAGCACAGAAGGTGCCAAGTGTCAATTATGGAAGGCTTTGACATGCTTTTTTAGGAGTAGAAAAATGTGCCATGTATCCCCTACAAGGCTCAGCAGAGGCTAACAAGTGTCAACACTCGTAGTCTCTCTCTTTTGTCCTGTGAGAACTATGGTGGGCCCCAGATGAATTGCTAAAGAAGATAAAAGCTGACACATGTCCTCTTCTGCATGACCTTTAAATGGTGCCTAAAGCTTCCATGAGTCAAGCATATGTTGCCAGGTGTCCTACTCATTTCATAGCAGAATGCACCATGTGTCACTTATTTGAAAATCAATAGAAAGTGGCCAAGGCAAGTATGAAGAGCATGAAGAATGCAGTGATGAAGTTAGAAGAAAGACCAATTGCAAAAGTGAATGAAGCATCCAAGTGGTGAAGAAGGTGTCAACTCAGCGAGTTACTCTAGCAAGTGATATAGTGTATGCAAATTGATCATTGGGAGGTGCAAACGGCCAATGACTAGACCCATTTTCTTCATTTTGCATTAATGAGTAGACAACTCATGTAATCACCTTGAAAGAGTGGTCTTGTTTGTAGACAAATGACATGGCCCATAATTTATCATATGATGATTAAGTGGCTTGCTCTTCCCATTGATCAGAACACACATGGGTCATTTGTAAAAAGGGTGCCAAAAGGCCTCTTCTCTTCCTATATATATTGTAAATTTTCTCATTTGAGGGAGATCCATTCTCTCAGCCTTAAGGCAAAACTCTACCCAAAAATCTCTCAAGGCTTGTAAGGCAGAGCTCTACTAGATTTTACCTTGAATCAGGACTTAGGATTTTTACCTCTATCTGGACTTGCACTTTAAAGTATATGTTTGTGTTCTTCTTTTGTGTTAATTCATTGTCTTTCATGATTTTCAAAGATTGATTACAGCATGTCCAGTGCATTGTGAAGTCTCTTTTTTGTAGGTCTACCAAAAGTGTCTACAGCAAGAATATAGGTGCATGCGAATAGGCTATCAAAGTGTGTCTCAGAACACCTTTGCTGGTTCCTTCCTCCTTGTATCTCTATGGACCCTTGACTCACTAACAGAAGAGTTTCCCACATCAACTGAAGTGTATGGCATTTCTTCCTAGTGAAAAGTGTATGTTTGGGCTGGGTGGGTCAACTTTTCTAGTGTATCACCTTTTCATTTTTAGGCTTAGGTTTTATTTTTAGCATCTCTCTCTCCCTTTTCACCCCTCCTTTTTTACATTTATTTGTTAGTAGTAGGAGAAACTAGGCCCTAAAAGATACATCAGAGGGAGCTAGCCCTTATGTAGAGACTCTCCCCTCCAGCTTCACCTGTCACACAGGTGAGAGGGGAGTTTCCATTATTACTTGTTGAAGGGTAGGAGCTAGGCATCCTGCCTCGAGTGCAATCCATTGCATTAACAATTTTTGGCATGCCTAGTGGGACCAACTAGGACAAGTTATGTCTAAAGAGTTGAATTTTTGGTGTGTTCTTCAACTAACCAGCCTCTAAAGACTTTTGCATCAACACCAATGGTGACTCTGAGTTGAATCAACTAGTTAAGTAGCCTGGTGCCATCAAAAATCACATTTTTATATGTATAATTCCTTTTCACAAAATCATGGACCTTGTATTCCTTCATATGACTTTGATCAGACTCAGAATTTTCATGTAATCACCTCAAGCAGCCCTCCTAGTTTCCCGTCAACGATAAGGGAGGTGGTACTAGAGTTTGAGAAGTAGGTAATGGAAATCGACAGACTAGATGAGTAGTATGGATATCAGTAGGAGCTAATGTATAAAGAGGAGTGCTTGTTTAGGCAAGCTCAGGCCTTCTAGTCCATGGAGGAGGAGGTATCAAAATGGTGGAATCCATTCATTCAAGGTAGTTAGCCTTGCATGCCTCCTCCTATCTTAAATAGAATCCCCTCTTATGCACTAAATCCTTTCTATCAGATGGCACTTGCTCATTCTAGCTCATCTGTTACATCAATCAACCCTGTTCTTGACCCTTTGTGCCTATCCTTCAAGCATCAAAGGGAACTAGAATAACCTCCCATGGAGATGAACCTTCTAAGTTCCTTAGATTGTGAATCTTCCCATGAGGGGAACATTATAAACCAACACATCTCTCTTGAAACTGCTCCTACTCAACATGATGATGCTGGTGACCTCCAAGAAAGACTCTTTCAGGATAATCTAGCCAATCAAATTGAAGATTTAGAGGCTAGGATGAGGCTGCCTCATGAAAGAGAGTTAGAACTTTCAAACCTTGTGGAGGAGCCTTGGGACCTTGGAGAAAACAAAGTTGCTGCCTGTTCACAGGAGCAAAATTCTAGTTCTGAGATCCTGAACTGGAAGAAAATAGTAGAATCATGGGGTAGGAAGGAGGAGAAGAAGGTTTTTTCTCAAAACCTTGAAGAAGATGAGGCTGCTTCTACTCATGATGATGCTAGTGACCTCTAGGAAAGGCTCTTCCAAGAGGATATGGCCAGAAGAATTGAAGAGTTGGAATCCAGAGAGAGATTCCTTGACCAATGTGTGATGGATGGTCCAGACCAAGTGGCACATTCCATGTCTGAACACACCCCATCTACACACTTCCAAGAAAGTTATCAAGCCACACTTGATGTTGATGAAGTTCTAGCTAGATGAAAGGAAGAGAATCATTTGATTCTAGCTCAAGGACTGCCTCCTCTTCCACATGTTTTTTTCACTTCATCTCTTCTTGAGGAGGAACCTATTCTGCAAGAGGTGAGTGAGGAAGAAATGATCCAATTTTCAACTCTTTAGGATGCTATCATGAGTGACAATGAAGAAGAAATCATCATTGATGACCCTTGTGAAGACTTCATCAGCAATAGAGAAGATGTAGGTCATGCATACATGCAGATGTTCCAGCAATACGAAGAAGAACTTAAGCATGGTGAGTTATTTCCCCCTTTGTTTGATGAACTTCCTTATTGCTTCAATGAAGAGGACAACTATGCCAAGGAGCTAGAGTTGGAGGAGGATCAGGAAAATATCTTTGAACATCTAGAGATCCTGATCTTTGAGGAGGTAAAGGAGAGGTTTGTCTTCCTTGAGGAAAACTTTGAAGAAGAAAGTTTTAAATAGAGAGGTGATGTTCTGTGGGATAAGAAATCAATTTGTGATTCCATTTCAGACATCACCATAGTCACCCTTCTTCAAGAAGGCCAAGAAGGAGCAGAGGATGAGTCTGATAGAGTCTACAATGAAGCAGAAGGAAATGGGTTGGACCACGATGCACTATAAGGGAGATATACATATCAAAGGGCTTATGGTGATGAGCCAGTAGCCATTGATTTCTTGGTGAAATGCACCAACATGAAGGACCAACATTCAACAAGATTATAGAAACAAAAGGAATACATGTATGTTATAAGCATGTTTGAATTTGATCCACTTAGATACAAGCCAATCCAGGTGATAGGCAAGAGGAGAAAGTCACCAAATCTCCTTTTCATTCAGCCACTTCTCTAGAACCATAAGTTTCCTTGCTAGGGAGGGGACTTGAGAATTTTTCCCTTTGATCCAAGAGGGAGGAAAATTTTTCCTGGTTAGCTATATATAGTAGTTTGCTTTCAGTTTCTTTTCCTGCTTTCCCTAAGTGTAGTTTGCACAAGTAGTGTTTTTAGTCTTGTGTGTGATTTCCCTTATGTTTGGGGTAAAAAGGTTCATGTTTGATTATTGGATCTATTGGGGGTATTGGTAACTTTGTTCAAGCTGCATCTGACTCCTTGCCCAATGAACTTAAAGGGCTCTAGTCTCTAATCATAGCGAGCATGCTTCCCCTGGGAGTTGCCAATTTGTTGACCATTTTTTGCCCAACAGGCCAAAAAATTAGTCCCCCTTCTTTTTTATGCTATTATGAGCCAGTACTTTTGATTTTGCATGAGTCTTACAATTTCTATAGACTCTACAAAATTTCTATGGACTCTACAGGTGTAGTCTTTTGGTAGATGAAGAACTAGTCAAAGAGTGCAAGGTTTTACAAAGCTTCTTCAGACTATTGTTCAAAAAAATTCATAAGGAAAGTGAGGCACCTTTGAACCATTAAAATATTGAACCAGTTCAATGCTTTGGTTCAATGCTTAGGTTCAACGCTTTGGTTCAATGCCTTGGTTCAACACCTTGGTTCAATCGGCAAGTTCATTTCTCGAGTTCAATGCAAAGTTTAACAACCGAGTTCAATGGTTTCAGTTCAAGGCTTGGTTCAAATCTCAAGTTCATCATCCTTGGTTCATCTCTTTGGTTTAATGATAGATTTCAAAACCTTGGTTCAATGGCTCAATTTAATGCCTTGGTTCAACACCTTGGTTCAATGCTTTGATTCAATTGACAAAGTTCATCACTTGGTTTAAAGGCTTGGTTCAATAAGAGAATGGCGCATAGTGTTGAACTGTTGAACCATTTTTGGTTCAGGCGGTTGGTTCAAGTAGTTGGTTCAAAGGATTGGTTCAAGAGGTTGGTTCAAAGGAGTGGTTTAAATGGCAAGTTCAAAGGCTCAGTTCAATGAATGAGTGGTGCACAGTGTTGAACTGTTGAACTATTGAACCATTTTTGGTTCAATCGGTTGGTTCAACGGCTTGG